>JAHKKF010523037.1:24386-59143 GCA_019740295.1 Labeo calbasu | reverse complement strand
CCCCGAATTTGAACTTCCAAAATGCAGTTTAAATGCAGCTTCAAAGGGCTCTAAATGATCCCAGCCGAGGAAGAAGGGTCTTATCTAGCGAAACGATCGCTCATTGTTTTCGAAAAATAAATATTTGTATACTTTTTAAGCACAAAAGCTTGTGTAGCACAGGCTCTGGGATGTGCGTTCTTGAACGATTCGTTCATTTTGAACGAGTCTTTAATGTGACTCGGAAAGAACGAGTCATCTCGGGGAGTGATTTGTTCAGCTGCGCAACATCCTATTAGGTTCTGTACTGGAATTAGTTCACCTGTTTCGAGTCTTCGGGTTTTCTGAGTCGTTCGTTCATCTTATGGGGCTGTCACGTGATGCTGATTTTGCTAAAATGAATGAAATGACTCGAAAAAAGATTTGTTCATTTTGCCGAACAAGACTCAAAGGTCCGAGTCGGTAAAATTATCCAAACTTCCCATCACTACTACGAATCACGTCTTCGGATCACCACAAGGTTATCGTCTGAGTACTTCTGATCAAAAAGGTAGAGTATGTTCTCCTACAACTTAAGAATCATCCGACATCGTTGTACCTTTTTGTTTGTAAACAGCGTTTGACTTACTTGCACTTTCTTAGTCTTTTGCGCGTTCGCTTTGTAAACACTGGGTCTGTAGTTCTGCCTACATTTCGCGTGACCTTTCGACATGTTTCAATAGTAAGGAGCGTCGTAAACGCGCATTCCAGAGCCTGTGCTACATGAGCTTTTGTGCTTAAAAAGTAAACATATATGAATTTTCAGAAAATAATTTTATTTACGACTGAAGACAGAAAGACATGAACATCTTGGATGACAAAGGGGTGAGTAAACTATTTGTGGATTGTTGTTCTGGAAGAGTTCTCCTTTAAGGTAACAGTTGCAGGTTACCAAGTTTTCCAGTGTATTTCTGATGCCGCCCTGCTGTCCAAATTATTCCAGTGCATAAAAAGTTTGCTTCTTAGAAATCAGAAGTAGAACTGAGTAGCATTAGTTTAAACAATGATAAAAGTCAATGGAAATTTGTTAACAAAAATATGTTCTGAGACTGTTAACATTCATTTTAATTTTTCAAAATGTTTTACATTTTTTCTCGGCTTTATGCACATTAAGGGAGCATCCCATTTTATTATTCTGCAAACATTATGGTAAAGTTACTTTTGGAAGGATTCTAAAGATTCTGAAACAAAAAACCTTTAACCTCCAACTAACCTCCAACTAAAATGTATAAATAACATTTTGTATGCTAACAGAACATTTGCCAGAACATTAACCAGAGTTCTGAGAATGTTCCCTGTTAGCTGAAAGACTGAAATGTTTACCTGGACGCGGGGAGGATTGAAGCACATATTGTACACTCTTCCACTGGGTGGATGTATCCATCGATGTCGCAGCCTTTCCTTCAGTGTTTCCAGAGGGATGTTGAGGTTAATGGCTACATCCAGATCACACGCACTGTTCAGCGCTTCAGCCTGAGCCAGTGTTCGCGGGAAACCTGGAAGGCAAGTGCACAAAATGACTTCCAAAACATGAACACATGTGCATGGATTATTCACATTCATCATTACATTTATGATATCTGATATGACTATTTTGAAATGTCACTATTGTTGCAATGTGTAGTTTTGCAACTATGTCTAAACGTCAAGTGATGCAATACTACATCCTTATCAGGCGCGGGGTATCATTATAGAATTGTCAGTAGGGGACCTGCTTTCATTATTTTTGACTGAGTGTACAGTAGTTACTTTTTTGTTAGTCTGCTTTAATATTAAGATTTAGGATTAGCCTTTGCAGTTTCAGCTTTAATGTGTACAGTCATGCAGTGAAGGAACATTAGTTTTACTCCATGTAGCAAGAATATTTAAACCTGTTTTGTAGGTCACCCTGCAGATCTTTTCGGTCAATGTTTGATATCCTGTCATTCTATACTGGGAGCTACAGACTTTGACTTTCTAAGCTAGCAGATGTTACATCTTGACTTTCTGCTTTCACAAATCAGTAATCAATTGATAAAGTGGACACAGGCAATAAAAGGCAACATAGTTTCAATGCTCCTAGCATACTTCCTAAAATTACTAACACTAAAGATTGTTTTGAGTTTGTCAAATGAAGAAATGAAAGTTCTGCTTCCCCTTAACTAAACTTAGTTAACTTAACTTAGTTCCCATTAATTTAACTTAGTCCAAAAGAAATAAAAACAATATAGCAAAAGGATCCAAGTATTAAATGGGCTTTACCAACATACCATCTAACAACCAGCTGTATTTGGTCATCTCCTCCAATCGAGCCAGCAGAAGACGTGTCATGACATGGTCTGGTACCAGCAATCCTTTTTTTATGTACGTCTTAGCTTGAACGCCAGCCTCTGCAAAAAAAGACAATGAATGGAACAAATGTCTTTCATAATAATCATCAAACATGGTTTTACAGATATCTTTAATAAGCTGTTTTCTATGATGTTTCTCCAAGAATGGAAGCAACTAAGATTATTTTATAAATGTTTCGTACTTAAAACGCACCCATAAACTTTAACAGTGATAAATCAATTATTAATCATATGATTTTAACCAGCAACTAGAGTGTTAATCATACAATACATCGGAGCAGTCACGAGTCTTGAGACATTGATACCCAATAAATTGATTTAGAATTTAATCTACAATAACCAAATATGATAAAAGTCACAATTAAAAACTAAACATGGGTGTGCATTTTTATGTATTTCTTTGGTAGCTAAATCAGCTTCAAAGTCTAACGCAAATATATTTAGTATAAATAAGGAAAAAATTTATGTTTAAGCAAAAACTTACTTAAATCATAATTATCTTATAAAGTTAAATTATTTTAAACCTAAGGTTTTATATTACTTAACGTTCCTGAGCATGAATAATAGTATACAGTGTGTTGATTATTATGAAAATTCCTCTGTCTTTATCTACATGTATGAATGTCAGCTTAAGTCTTAATAAGGGAGGTGGGCATGGCAACAGTGCAATAAAACTGAAATGTGGAGTGGCATCTTGCCAGCATGGCAACTTTTTTAAGGCATTTACCTCACATGAACTCAAACATCATGACGCCCGAGGGTCTACTAACCACATAACAAATGTTGAAATTAAAGAATCGATAACCTACTAATCTTAATATATAAACCGCGACAGTGGTTACGCCCCTTCATATGGTCAAGCTAACTTACAGTTTCAGTGGCTGTGTTTCAAAACCTAGCGAGATGCCTATCTAGCATTCGTTGGCATCTCCAGGCCTTCCAAAAATAACGAGCGTCTATGAAAATAAAAAGTTTGCCTGTTTTAGAAAGGAACGCACCAGTTTTCGCAGCGATGTTTTCTCGAACAAAGTCTCCACTGGACAAATGTTTAAGGCCGAAACTGTGCGCGATCCTCTCCGATATGGTCCCCTTCCCCGAGCCTGGTGGACCCATGATAACAGCCCGGAATAACTTTGCCATTTCCTCACTGAGCTGTCCTGTTTACAACAAACGAGTGCAGCATTACGTGTGAAATCATGCAGCTCATGCACTTATTTAATGTAGTTTGCGATGCAATGCGCGTTTGCATTACAATTCAGATATTACAGTTGTGTTCAAGCAGCTCTTCAGTGCAGAATGAGGGGTGGGGACCTGCAACATCGAACAAAATCATAGATTCATACAAAAAGAAGCCACTTTTAAAGTTATAGGTCAGAAACAACAAACAAACTTACCCACCCAACAAAGTACTGTACTAATAAACTGTTATTTCCACGGTGAAAACAGCCCGTTGTCACCGTGCAATAAAATTGAGAGCCTTTTGCTGTCGCACCGCCTCCTGCTCTTTATGTAGACGTGAGCGTCTCCTCTCTGCAAATGAATGGAGGAGAAACATAAACGCCCTATTTTAAACGCCTCTGGTACAGCATCGCACTGAAAAATATGCGCTGTACCGCATAGGAGTCTGGTCGTTGTAGTATTTAGTTGCAGCGTACTGCATACACAATCTTAAACATGGATCGAATTGTAAGCAAAATGGTTTGGGATATATGTATGATATGTACATTTGCAGTTAGGTGATGAATGATGACAGCTTTACTGTTATGCCAAAAGATCAGAGCTGCGTAATGTTGCTACGATTACCTCAGGCGAACGTTTTTGTGTGTGATTGTCTGTTGATTCACCGCAAGTTAAAAACATTAGGTTTGCTGAAATATATCCAACTTTCAGCTTCCTAATATTATGGCAAGCCGTTTTAGCAGATATTCCCAGTGTTATTCGACGTTTACATTTTTACTAGTATCAATTTAGTTCTGTAATTAAATTATTACTAGTAACAATGCCAATTAGAGAGCTCTCTAATTTAGAGAGCTCTGCCATTGCATTCTTACAGTAATTATAGAGCTCTGTATTGCATTTTTATTAGTAAGAATAAAGTTAGAGAGTTGTTACTAGTAAAAACTGAAGTAGAGAGCTCTCTAATGCTGGGTTATTTTCAAATTCAAAATACCCAAATACTGTGTTCAGTCTACTGGGTCATTTTATTGGGTTATTTTTTAAATATTTTTACCCAGGTGTTGGGTAGTTTTATTGTGACGACAGACTGCACTCTAAAAAATGCTGTTTTTTTAACCCAAATGCTGGGTTCAGCTTGTTGGGTCATTTTATTGGGTTATTTTTAATAAGCAGGTGCTGGGCAGTTTTTCTGCAGCTAAGCTGCTGGGTAATTTTTAATGAGTTATTAAATATTGGGTTATTTTTTTCTACCCAACTGCTGGGTTGAGCCTGTCTCCGACGAAACAACCCAACTGCTAAGTTAGATTTCGCCAACACACCGTCACAAGAATTAGCAATATTTCGGTGAATAGTGATTACAGGTTAGACACACTTAAATTAAAAGGCTACTTTAAAATGTTCCATTTTTTATTTCTAAAATGCTTGTTAAATAAGTTTATCTGTATGTAATATTGTAAACTGTGCTGTATTCACCCAAATAAATTTAATTTGTCTTATATTTTTGTCTATGGTTGTTCTTGCTTAATAATAAATGTTCACATTTTGATTATTGGTGTTGCCTGTATAATGCTGTGTGTGATTTTTAATTTCCAGCCCATTTTAAGTCAGCAATATAATAATTTTTAAACAATAGTTGACATAAAACAACCCAGCATGTTGGTTAAAAACATGTAACTCAACCAGCCGGGTCAAAATAACACAGCATGTGTTCTGCCAAATAACCCAAGTTGGGTTTTTTTAACCCAGCATTTTTACTAGTAAAAATTCCAATTAGAGAGCTCTTTAACTCAATTTTTACACTCTAAAAATGCAAGAACACCCATGGACAAAAATATGAGACAAATTAAAATTATTTGGGTGAATACAGCATAGTACATACCATTAAACTTGTTTAACAATCATTTTAGAAATAAAACGTAACATTTAAAAGTAGCATTTTAATTTAAGTATGCTCAACCGCCTTGTGATACACTTAAATCACCGCCTTGTGTTTCACTCGTAGCTAAAAGAAGCCGTGACTGACTCCATATCCTGCTCACAAACAGTAGATTAGAGATCACACTAGAACATCAAATTAAATTAAATTCAGTATTATAACGAATAAAATCAGTTTATGTTATGCAAGGGGAAAGGCATTTCCATCATGCGAAACGAACGACCGCTGCTGACACTGCTGACTGACATCTCATCTTTGTATGTTGCATTGCATAAAACAATATAATTTACAGCACAGTGAAGACTTTATAAATTAAATAAAATGTATACAAACCCTTATTTTGCTGAAGAAGTGCACAGCGGTGCTGAGACCCGCTCTCTCCAGAGGACGCAAGGAAAAAAGGAAAAAAATTGCTTGCTCTGAGTGTAATTCAACAGCTGGGTTGTTTTGTTGAAGACAGGCTCAAACCAGCAGTTGGGTAGAAAAAATAACCCAGCATCTTAGTTACAGAAAAACAACCTAGCACCTGAGTAAAAAATATTACAAATAACCCAATAAAATGACCCAACAAGCTGAACCCAGCATTTGTGTTAAAAAAAAATAACCTAGCATTTTTAGTGTGTAATTGTAATTCTTACTAATAAAAAATAAGTTATAGAGCTCTGTAAAATTAGTTGAAGTCAATGGAGACATATGACTAGTAAAAATGGATTTGTAGAGCTCTCTAGTTGCCATTGTTACTAGTAAGAATTTACTTGTAGAGTTCTCTAAATGAATTGTCACTAGTAAAAATGCAATTACGACAAGTAACGCTGGGAATATTTTAAGCTAAAATGGCTTGCCATATTTGGAGAGTCAGAGGCACACGTGATATTATTTTGCAAGAGGATCTTTCCAGAAGAAAATAAAAACTTTAGTGCGTTCAATTTGCATACTTGTGCACAATTCTGTGCTATTTTATTTTAAAACTGCATTTTAAATGCCCGGATGATGCACTTATTTAACTGAAAAAGTTGAAATTCATCTTTTGCAGATTTCCTGAAGCAGAGGAGAGGAGGTTTTATCATATCTCTGATCTTGTATGAAAATACACTAGATAGTAATAGTGCATAGTATAAGTGCATAGTGTGCATTACATCAACTACTGTTATTCTCTCCACATGCAACAAACTGTCAACACATGGGTAAAACTGGTGTGATATTGCCCCCTGTCTGATTTATGACATGATACAGTTGACTGTTATGTAGGTGAAAAAAATTCCGCAGATGCCACATTTACTTCAGTTTTTCAAAAATGGGCCACTGACACAGCGCAAATTTCCAAATGCGGCTGCAAACTCGTAAAATCGTATAAAACTGTATTAAATAACTTTTCTTAAATACTAAAACACACACACACACACACAAAAAAAAAATATGTAAACTGACATATTTCATAATTTAATTTGTCACCTGCACAGCAGAATAACACAGTTCTGACTTCTGGAATCACAAAACCAATCAGTTAATTATTTTTACCTATTGTCTGTCAGTGAAAAAAGTTCAAAAACAAGCTGTTTTGTCATCGTTACATCAAAAATGTCACAGGAAATATTTTACATAGGTGGCCTTGGAGACAAAAATGTTAAAAACCACAGAAATACCACAGTTATAATCCCTATGTCAAACATTTATTTCCGAGGTGCCTTACGGTGGCGTCAGAACATAAGAGATATTAAACGCAGTTCACTTCGGGTATGCCATGTCAAAATCAGTCGACTTTTTAAACCTTCTACATGACATGAGTCATTCTGCACTAAAGAAAGTGGTGAACTTTGAGCGTCAGGACCCGGAAGCGTGTTATTTTATTGTCACATGGCTTGAAGATTTCAATAACAACAAAAAATGGCGACAATCACGTTGTTCGCTGTAAGGCTTGCTGCGTCATTAAAAATATTCACGTAAACAAGGGAGTTCAGCGTTGAAAATGCAGGTAAGTACTTTTGCAGTCGATAGAATAGTACATATGTCTAACTGGGATGGTGATATTATATTAATGTTTTCACGTTAGAAGTATGTGGTGTTTGTTTTTGCCATGAGAGGGGTGTGTGCGCGCGCTGTTGGGCGTTAGCGCGCATCAGTACAGTACAATAAGACGACTCACAAGATATCAGACAATTAAACGAATCGACATAGCAAGTATAACAACTGATATACACGCAGAATGTTTACAATACCTGTTGTGATATTATATGACATGTGAACATGTAATGCTGTTTCGTGTAATAACTTATGTATAATTGATTATAGACTATACTGACCTCATGACGTTCTAACAGGCTTTTTGCTCAAACATGTCTTGTATTTATGTGTAGTTTATAATGTATATTGCTCGAATGTTCCTAACATAAATTACTTTATTTAAAACTGCACTTTTATCAAACAGCAACATTTTTCTATGAGAAGTCGCAACAGACTATAACAGCGAATATTTCCCCGTTTAAACCCACTGAAATGTTTTTCTTTCCTTTTTTCCCCGAAACTGCCGCTAGAGGAATGTTAGGCAGATGTTTTGTCATTATTTGGCAGGCGTTTCCACTGTCCTGAGATGGCAAACACGACGCGCTGATGGAGTTGTTTACAAGAAGAGATTCGCACGGAGGGCGGGGATGTTGCGGGCGGGGTCTGCGGGATGATATGGGAGGAGCCAAACGCCTGCCAAAATACGAGAGCAAAGTATAGAAGGTGGAGTCAGAGTTACCATAACAAGTCTGTCGTCACAGGGGTGGTGTGTATGAATAATTAAAGCTCAAAACGAAGGTATTGAATCTCTTGCTGTCAGAAAGGGAGCTGACATCGAATGCAGTGTGTCTAGTAACAAAAATGGCTTAAAGTTCAGTCATGATATTGTAATTTCTACTTAGTGTAAGTTGTATTTAACGACTGCATCTGCTCATTTCTATAGCGTGCACAGATGGAAATGTCATGTTTGTTTAGCCTATATTGCATATGAATTGTTATATCTTAAATACGGTAAACATCACACTCTGATATTTAAAGTGATATATAGTTGTTATCCCTGAATGAACATGGACAAGAAGATGTGTGAAGAACTACCGCCCTGGCTCTGCTTGATTTGACAGGCTGCCCTGGTTCAGTTATCACAGTGCTGATGCTGTCCGTCTTAAAGGTACAGTACTGTGATAACTGAAGGATGGCTGCCATCTTGACATCTAGCCTCACAAAAAGATTTTGTTACAGGTGAGAAAGAGGTAAATAAAAGCAAAAAATACAGAGAAATCTGTACTGAATTATGTTTCAATAATAAACTGTGTCAAACTGTTGGTTGCCTTCTAATTTTATGTATGAATTTATGCACATTATGGTAGCTTGTCATCAGTATGCTAAATTATTATTATTATTATTGACAATGTAGACGTTTTGTGAAATGTATTTATCATAAATCACATTTTATAACATTTTCTCATTCATTGTTTTTCCTGTAGAAAGAAAATTAAGACATTTCAGTTTGCATTTCAGTTTATGTTTCCTACAGTTTCTTTTTAATGTATCCTCTGTAACATTTGATATAATATATATTTTTTAAGTTTATGAAGGATTTTCTTTTACATTTATGCTTTGTTTTTTATGCACACTAGTATACATATGAAAAATATATTTATCTAATTAATTAAATTAATTTAATTATCTGTTTAAAGGATTTTTGGTTAAGCTTTATTTTTAAGGCGTCCTTGTTAAAGTGTAATTATACATTTAAGTACTGAGTAACGTTACCTTTTGTTTTCAGAATTTTGGCACAGAAATGTCCTTTTCAAAAAACACACTTGTAATTAAACTTTGCAAACATTTTCTAAAGTTTCTATGTTTTTCAAAGACTACAAATTGTATATAAGTTATTACAACATTTGTTGTACATCCTTATTTATTATACAGATTTGTGTAAATATTAGTAGAAATGGGAATTCACATCTTTCTACATATGTTAACATTTGTTTTAAGGCAACTAGTACGTTTACATAGATGACACAATTTGAAATCCAGTCAAATGTTTAAAAAAATAATACCTACTTTTTCTGTTTCCATAAGCTTGTGCTGATTTGTGATGTCAGACATTTAAAAGCCAGAGAAAGATGGCCAAACCTCGAAACATCTGAAATCTCTGAAAAGCCCATGTCAATTAAAATAGGCATTTACAATATATTATTTGAGAAATTCATTAAAAGCCAATGATTTCTGCAAAGGAATAAATTGAATTTCTCAGTTCCAAGCATAAATATCAAAGCATATATGATGTATAAATTATAATGGAGTTACAGTTAGAAAACATTTTATTATGTTTATACCATTTGGACGCACACCATGAAGGTTTAAAATACTTTCATAAGTGTATTCTGCCCTTTTTGTTTTATATAATTATAAAATAATAATAACATTTACCCATGCTATTAGTAAATTATACCCAGGCATTATCTTCTGTCACTTGCTATGTTACTCCTTTTTTTAACTCTTGAGTCTTCTGAACATTTCTAAAATCATACAGCAAGGTATGTAAGTAGTCTCCGTAATGCTGTTGTACATGAAAATGCAATAATACAACTGTATAAAAAAGTTTTGTCGTCTGAAGAGATGGGTCGTTTTCAGTTTTTATTTGGGAAATCCTCTTATCTAAATATTTGTTTATTTATGGCCTCTGCTGAATTTATGTCTTTCTTCGGATGAAGAACGCTTAGATAAGTGCTTATGGCAGTATTGCACGTACACTCATCATCGAACAATTATAGCCTATGACTCATCCAACGATAGGAGTTTCCAACTGGACCCCCCCACTCACCCCAAATGTTTAAGTATCACTATCTACATATCTCAACACATTATTTGACATAAATGTGTAATGTTGCAAATAATCATCCTGACAAGTCTGTCAACATGTTAAATGGAAATGTTAATAATGTTTAGACAATTAAAATATGTAACAGTAGCATTTGCACTTATCACTTTAGTCTTAAAACCTTTAAAACCCCAGCAGAGTCTAAAATTGTTTCATATATCTACCCGAACCTCTGTTGAACTTATTGATCTGCCACATTCTCCCAGTGTGCTCTGCAGCCCTCTTGTGAAACTGCAGCCCACAGTTTCTGGCAACTCATCTGATGGTGAGGACGGGAAGTCCCTCCCTCATGGCAGGCTTTAACCCTCTTGGTCTTAAAGACGTGTTTTGCTTATATCTATTTTAAAACGCAGAGACTGTACCTGTTAAACGGAAATGGTTGCTTCATGAAGATAAGGTTTAGTATTAGGACTTCACGGACGACAAAAAGTAATGAAATGTAACAGTTCGATAATAATATTTTTGTTTACATTTTTATTTCAGCAGTCTAAATTATTTATGAATATATTTATTATTTATGAATCTGTGAAACATTACTGTTACTGTTTATATAGGCTATATATATATATATATATATATATATATATATTAACGACAGTAATGCATTATTTTTAAATGGGAAGCATAATAATGGATAGTTAGCAGTAATCAATAAACGAATCCATTATTAATGCTTGTTATAACAAGCTCTTTAAAGTGGTCACGTAACATAACATTCAGCAGACATCATTTCATCCAAATCTCTTTTTTTATGCTACTCCAATTTTAACTAAAGTAAAATCAGCGCTTAAAGATCTTGGTTGTAAGCATTTTTAAAATATTTGAATTATTGGTGAAAAACTATAGGCTATGTATACATTTGATGGTTTTGGGGTATTTTATGGATTTATGTTTACATCACAGCAATACACAAAGGATTAACATCCCAAACGAGTGTTTAATCGCAGGTATAACAGTAATTAGACTAACTATACACAGAGGCAATGCTGTGCTGTAGCCATAACAAAAATCCACCAGTTTACTCTCCGCCTAAGGGTTAATGCCATTGGTACCGCATTTGATTGACAGCCAGATGAGCCAATAGGCGGCCTGTGACATTGCACGTCGTTACCCTATTTTCGGGAATGTGGTCGACGCTTGACAGGAAAGGTTAGTTGATCATGAAGGCTTAACCACGGTTTGTAGCACTGTGAAGTGAAGTTTGTTTTGAAAATAAATCTCGTTGGATAAACCTTATATCATCGGAGAACATTTTGGAGTTAAATAACGAGCGCTTTACATCAACAAAATACCAAGAGGAAGTGTTCAAACGTCTGTAATGATCGAAATTAAACGGAAGTAGCTTTGCCTGGCGAGGTAAGGACGAGGGCCGTAACTCTTTACGTCCTGACTATCTGGGGGTCTGTTTGTCTTTTCTGTTCTTTTCATGTGCGATGTTGGTAAACATTTGTTGTTTGTGGCTTTGCTGTCAGTTTATGTGTTGTTGCGCCAAATATATCAATCAAAGTGTACGAGTCTATAGTGCAGAATAAGTCAGCACTGAACTTAAAATGTAGATGTAAATGCTGTTAACCGTTGATTTTAATCTTTTTATGACTAATAATGGTCGTTTTAGAGGCTGCTTGATGGTGATTTAAAAAGCTTGGTGGTTGTAAAATATTGAAAAGTTACTTTTTTAAATCACAATGGCTCCTAGTTAGACCTTCGCGATTTTTAAGTGTTAAGAAAAATCCTTAGCTTTGTTTTATTTTTTTTTTTGTCGCTGTTGCTAACTTGCTAAAAATTGAATTTTTTAATGTGTTGATTTTGCTCTGACTGTACAGTGGTTAAATGGTTAAACTTGTTGCTGCTGTGACTGCAGTTTTGTCGATAGAAATTTGAACGCTTGTGCACAGTTATCACAAACTGTATATTTGCTGAACAAAATTGTTTAGGGTTGCAATACTTTTGATGTGCTTTGTAGACATCGACCGATGCTGATTACTTTTATGTTCATAACTGATATGCCGAAGATTTTTTATTCTTGAATTTCACATAATAATAAATTAATAAACAACCCGTATGCGTATAAGTATTTTATTAACAATAATATAAGTTTTATTACATTAATGCAAAGTTGTTTTCATATTTGTCATGTGTAATGTTTTGAAAAACGTGATGATATGGATATGAAAAGCTGTTAACTAATTAAGTGTGAATGTTTGAAGCTGTAAAAAAAAGTTCAAACTGATTATCTTCTATATCTACTGCTAAATTCATGTACTCCGTTTAGTCTAATGGGCTGTCAGCACCAATTACGCCAATTCAATCAGATCACATTCTGCCTGATTGATTAAACTGTTTTAAATGATTATGAAACCGAGTGATGGCTACTCATAAAAATCTATATTTCAGAGAAAATCCAATGGATAACCCAAAGCAGTTGAAATGTAGACTCAATATTTTTGATGATTTTAAAGAGAAACATGTAAAAATCCCATTGTGTTTTTTTTTTTTTATTATCAAGTAAACAATTCCATGTAAAAGAGGGACCACAACAATACAATGCTTTTAGCTGAGTACTGTTTGATTACGTCATCCGGACAATTTGATACTGGTAGACTGATCCAATATGGACAAAAGCAACTCTGTGGGAGATACTCAGTTCCTGTAGAGGTTTTAGTGGGGATTTCCTTTTAAATAACAGTACTAACCCACCTCTCTCTCAAAAAGAAAGAAAATGGTTATGTTCCCCATTCGTAGTTAAAGATTTAGTTTGAGACTGTCAAAACTGGGGCATTTCGTTCCCATAGAGCCTGCATTGGTAGGGAAGCCCATTTAAATTACAGTACGACTAACCACTTTAAAAATGACTTACGATTTCATAATGTCATCCTGTAAGATTTTACGCCAGCTTTGTTTTAATTAATTGATAGAACTTTGTAAAAAAAACTTTGAAGTAAAGTATTGATCACTCTGAAGCTCTCATCCTGATGTTGGTTAAATAGTCTTGACAAGAGCCTCTTTAGGAAATGACTGGTGTCTGTGCAGAACTGCCAGAAGAAAAAAAAGCAGAAGAAAGCAGATTGTAAAGTGGGTTTAGTCGTATTATTGAACTGAGAGCAGAGAGAAATGGCAAGATCTTGCCATGTTTTTTGTGTGGCCATTGCTGAATATTGCAAGTGGAGTTTCCCTTCAGAATAGAGCGTGTTGTACAGTGTTCTGAAACAGGTCATGTTACTGTGGACTAATGAGGCCTTCACGACAAGAGCAGCTACTAAATGTTTTGAAATTTGCCTCATAAGGTATTTAAGTTGCCAAAGGCAGTTTTCAGTAAAAAATATGACAGTCAAGTCATATTGTGCCTCCATGTCTCAAAACAAAACAGAAAGAGATTTAGCTTGTTATAGTAAGCTGCAGAATAAAATGTTCATGAGTTTTTATTTGAAAATATAATTAAATACTTAAGTTATTTGGTTGAATAAGGTTCTTGTTTACAGGTAATGCTTACTTTGTAAGAATGATATGAGAAATGTAATTGTGAAAATTATAGATGTTTAATTCATACCTGATATAATGGATGACATATTTGGAAACATTTAAGAAAAGTTGAACTGTATGTAACTTAGAGGAATGATTTGCTCATCTTTCTTCTCTGCAGTTAGTTATACAGAAAAATAACCAGATAGCAATGTGAATCTGATGCATAATGAAACATTATTACAGATTATTACAGAAACAGGTAAAATAACATAATTTAAGACTAGAATATAACTAACTCATATGATGTAGATAAACACTATTGATAGAAGTATCTCCATGATGAAGGAAGCTGTCCATAAAAACTAAACTTACCTTTCATTTGAAAAAGGTTTCCACTGTGGCTTGCAAACAGGATAAAACAGTTAACAGCAGGTTCCCGCACCTACACGCATTTGACGTACTCGAGCGGTCTACCAGCAGAACAAGCACAGGGTCTAAAGCGGTGCAGGAATAGTGTTAACCATGGCTTTATCAGAGAGCGGCACGTCAGCACCTCAGGAAGTGAGGCCACTGTCAAGTAAACAGAAGAATGGCACAGTGAATCATACCGAAGCAGGTGGAGACAGCTTGCAGGAGAATAGCAAACTTCAACATTATCCTTTCTTCAAAGTTCTCAAGATGAATTAGGACTGTGTCTTAGAAATTAGAAAGGAAACTGGAATGATTTTTTCTGAAAAGAATAACTTCTTATAAAATGCAAGTGAAAAACATTAGAAAGGAAAAGGAACTAAATGGAAAGCAGGAAGTTCCCAGCATCTGGAAAGCTTGCTGGTTGAGGGGGTCCAGCAGTGGTTTTGTTATATAAGTCGAGATATCAGCCAAAACAAAGTTCTGCTTAAAGGTATGACCACAGAGACAAGGATATCAATCACTGATACTGACTGTTGGATGCTTATTGAAATGCTAAACCTGGGGACAAATAAGGGTCTGAAGGAGGTACTTAATCAAATTTATCAAATTGTCACCATCATACTAAATAAGTTGTTTTATTTCCTATTGATTTTTAAAATTAGGGTTTATGTTTTTTAAATAGTTTTAAACTCTGATGTGTGAGGTTTTATTATCAAGTTATTCATAAGTTGCCAGTGTTTTCTAGCTGATTTAGGATTAAATGATGGTTTATACATTTATGTTTATTATAAATTTAATTAAAATATTTTGGTATATATTTTTTTATATATTTTTAACCCATTATGCCAATACTATCATGACAGTGTTTAATGATTTTGTATATCATATACACATTTGAAAGTTCTAACAAAAAAAGTACACTGCTGTTTGAAAGGTTGGGATCAGTAAGATTTTTAATTTTTTTTTAAAGTCTTTTCTGCTCATTAAGAATGCATTTATTTGATTAAAAATAACATAAAACAACAATATTGTGAAATATTATTGCAATTTAAAATAGTGGTTTTCTATTTTAATATACTTTAAAATATCATTTATTCCTGTGATGCAAAGCTGAATTTTCACCATCATTACTCCAGTCTTCAGTGTCACATCATCTTTCAGAGATCATTCTATTATTATCAATGTTGGAAACAGTTGTGATGCATAATTTTTAACATTTTTTTAGAACCTGTCATACTTTTTTCAGGATTATTTGAATAAAACGTTAAAAAGAACAGCGCTTATTTAAAATAGAAATCTTTTGTAACGGTATACAGTACTGTTCAAGTTTGTGGTTTCTTTTTTTGAAAGAAATGAATACTTTTATTCAGCAAGTATCTGTTAAATTAATAAAAAGTGATAGTAAGACTTACATAGTTAGAAAAGATTTCTATTTTAAATAAATGCTGTTCTTTTTAACTTTTCATTCATCAACGAAACCTAAAAAAGTATCATAGGTTGCAAAATAAATATTAAGTAGCACAACTGTTTCCAACATTGATAATAAATCAACATATTAGAATGATTTCTGAAGGATCTGATGCAAATTCAGCTTTGCAATCATAGAAAAATTAGAAAATGTATTTTAAGTTGGAATAATATTTCATTATATTTTTTCCCCATTTTTTTTATCATATAAATGGAGCTTTGATGAGGATAAGATACTTCTTTAAAAAAACATTAAAAATCTTAATGATCCCAAACTTTTGAATGGCAGTGTATTCCTCTAATGCTCAAAGTAATGGGATGCAAAATTTCTCCTGTCATTCAAAGTACTTTTTGCTCAGGCTGTGAGGTAATGAATGTTGATTGGATTTGTGATCTCATTATACTAATATTTCATAAAGCCAAACCAATTATCTCAGTTCGTTCAGCTTCTTGAATTCGCTAAAGCCACTTTAAAGACAAATGTGGTCATTATCTGGTTCCAATTAGATTTCTTTTTCGGCACAGTTTGTTTTTGCATTTGTTCATCTCAGGAAAGTCCTTTCACATGCCAGCAGGGATCTTGGCATCTAAACGCAAATTGACCCGTAAGATCCACTGAGTCAAAACCATCTGATTCAGATGCGAACAGCGTTCATCTTGCCCTTGCTCATGTTTGACATTGGATGGGGGGTTGAATTAAATAGCTTCTTGTGAGGGCACCTACTGAGAAGACGTCAAGTGTGTTGTGCTTCCGTTGATTAAGAGTAATACCGTGGTTGATGTAATAGAGTCTCCAGCTAGAGTCAGAACTGTAGCTTTGGTTTTGTCACGGTGGAAAGTATAATTAAAGAATATTCAAATCGTGATGTTATAACAACACATTACATGACATATTATAATGTAGCCTAGACTTCTTTACCACTGGGGTCAGGTTAAATAAGCCACTTTATTTACCAGCTTTGATTCACTGAAGGCCATTAATGAAAAAAAAAAGATTGTTTGAGCTCAAAAAGGGCAAAATGCAGTTTTCCCATTCCCCAATGTTTGTCTCTGTTTCATTATACTTACCTGTGTTGTTATGCTGCTGTTACTCACCTGTATTTGTCATCATCTACTGTTGTCTACTGCCATTGACATCATCTGAGATCAGCTGTTAGTCCCAAGATTTGAGTTCAACACCCTCCAGTCCAGTTTTGTCTGTTACAATTATAATGATGCTGATTTCTAAAGTATCAGTAGTACAGAGTTCTGGCAGACTGACAGATGGCTGCTTTCAAATACTCACATGCATATATAATTCACATGCTTTGTTAATGGCAAAATGGGCTTCTTGGTCAGAATGCTTGTCTTAGTGAGCTGTTAATGTAAATACAGTCAGTTCTGGTTTAAGTGAATATAAACAGCTAGACATAAAACTGTACTTGTGTTAGTACTGTGCTTTTGGCCTTGCAGTGTGAATTCAGCCTAATATATCTTCTGCTGTCTATTATGGATATTCACTGGTCTTAATTTGTTTGTTTTTCCCCTTTATATACAGTAACATCATTGCTCAAAAATTTGGGGGTCAGTAAGATTTTTTTACTTAATTTATTTACAGTTAAGAATTTTACAAAATAAATGCTGTTATTTTAAACTTCTGAAAAGAAAGTATCACTGTTTCCACAAAAGTATTAATCAGTACAACTGTTTTCAACTTTGATAATAATAAAAAATGTTTGTTGAGAACAAATTCAGCATATTAGAGTAATTCCTGAAAAATCATGAGGACTGAAGTAATGGCTGCTGAAAATTCAGCTTTTCCATCACAGTAATAAATTACATTTACAATATTACAGTCAAAAGTTTTTAATGTTTTTTTTGTTTTGTTTTGTTTTGTTTTGTTTTTAAGTCTCTTCTGCTCATCAAGCCTGCATTTGTTTGATCCAAAGTACAGCAAAAACAGAAAAATGTTGAAATATTTTTACTATTTAAAATAACTGTTTTCTATTTGAATATATTTTTAAAATGTAATTTATTCCTGTGATTTCAAAGCTGATTTCTGATGTTTTAACTTTAGCATCATTACTCCAGCCACATGATCCTTCAGAAATCATTCTAATGTTCTGATTTGCTGCTCAAAAAAAAAAAAGAATAGATTGTTCAGAAGAACAGCATTTATCTGAAATAGAAATATTTTAACATTATAGATGCATTATAGTAACATTATAAATGTCTTTATCATCGGTTTTTTATCAATTTAAAGCGTTCTTGCTAAATAAAAAATATTAATTTCTATAATTTCTTTCTTTCCTCATAGTGTTACAAAAGCTTGTATTACAGATAAATGCTGATCTGATCAACTATTGATAATAATAAGAAGAATAAATGTTTCTTGAACAGCAAACCAAATTATTTGGATCAAATAAATGAAGTTTTGTTGAGCAGAAGAGAATTCTTTAAAACAACATTAAAACTCTTACTGTTCAAAAACTTTTGGCTGGTAGTGTTAGTGATTTCTTTTAAAGATTTTAACATTTTAAAATCTTAATGACCTCAAACTTTTGTGTAATTGATTGTTTATTTAAAAATGCTTAAGCTATTTTTACTTGGAGAAAATATTGAAAAATACTTCTCCAAGTAAAATAGCTTAAAAATTATTTAATGCACATAAAATAAAGCACCACAATCATTCTGATTCATTTGCTTTAATTTATGCCTGTTTACATTATTGTTATTTTTAATAGAGGAGTGTTAATGAGCATAATAGTTTTTGTTGTAGTAAATCAAGTAATTTTATTTGTATTGACACCACATTTTTACATATTATGACAACCCTGTTTTGACTGACTTACTGCTTAAACAGTGTGAAATTTAATGGTTCATTCGTGTGTGACTTTATAAATGTAGCCTTTTGGAGATTGTATGTTATTTCACAAGCTGCAGACCATTGCTCATCAAAGCCAGGGACCCACAGTTCATCAATAAATCTCTGTGCTACCTCTGTTTATCCTGTAGTGTCTGGATGCCAGAACTAGCAGTCATGGAGCTGGGCAGGCAACTGTGCGGGAAGATGAAAAAACAGAGGAAGGCAGAGATGACCGTTCCGACTCTCATGAAAGGACTGGAAATCCACTTCTACCTGCCTGACACACACCAGCTCGAGTATTTCAAAGACTGCCACACTGCAGAAGACCTGTGCGTGGAGGCTGCCAAGAGATGCCGTAAGTGTTTGGACAGCCACCTATTTAGAGTTCTAAAGTATTGCATCCTCTTAATGCATCATCTCTGAGGACATTTTCCTTGCAGTGATGCATCATTTCCTCATAACTATTTGGGTGGGAATAGTTGTCAAAGGAAAGTATGAGTTAGAGCTATTAACACAGAGCATCTGTGATTTGCAGTGTACTATTTAAGTTTGTTTTCCATCAGTATCAAGTGGGCAGTATCAAGTATAGAAAGGAAATGAACTTAAACAGGGTTTTTTACCGATTAAAGTCAATACATGCATAGAAAGGGACATTTTTCATGCATTCGGTTTCATATTTTGATTGTGTGATTGAGGAATGGGGCTTTTGTACCGTCAGCATTTCACAGAAGACAAAAGAGGAACTTAAAGGGTTTTTACTGTTGGTATCATCATGTGACATTGGGTGGATTATGACAAGACATTGACTTAAGGATGAGAAGCACTGTGACTGACTGACTGACTGTCCCTGTCCGTCCCTTCCCATCTCCCAATGGAACAGCATATCTGTCTATTTGGCTCTTGATCAATACTCAGCCACAAAATGGCTGGTGGGTTTAAATGTCACGTCCATGATTTCCTCAAAGTTGCGGCCAAGGACAAAAGCTGGCTTGGACAGTGAGAGAGGAAAGGGAAGTTTATATTAGACAAGAAGGCAGCTGCTAGAGAGGAACTATGATGGTGTTTGTTTCACACACTTTTTTTTTTTTTTTTTTTTTTTTTTCTTTTCACACCCAGTAGTTAGCCACTGGTTTTACTTCAAAGGTTAAGTATTCAGTCCTCTCTCTCTCTTGCTCTCTCTCTCTCTCTCTCTCTCTCTCTCTCTCTCTCTCATTTATTTATTTATTCATATTTGTTACTAATCCAGCTGATAGAAAATGGCACTAACCATACTAAGGTTGTGGGTTCAACTCCCAGGGAACAAATGTTTACCTAAAATAAAAAGTAACACTAACACACATAAAATATATATAAATATAAAAACCAATTCAAACAATAATACTAAAATTACAATTTTACACTCGCAGGCTTTGCAAGCTTTAGTAGATCAGGTTCAAACTAAAACCAAATGTACTGTATCTTTTTCCTTTTGCACAGATGTGCAAAACTTTGACCCACTTTTGTGTTGTGTTTCAGTAAAAGCTTGTCACACACTTTTGCTTGGTAAACTTTTCTTATAAACAGCCATTTAGCTAGTATTTCCTCTTAGGCATCATCTCATGTGGTTATTTGCTGGTGAGAACTATAAGAATGGCAGGTGTAAAAATAACCGTTTGAATCAGGCTGTAATTGTGAAAATGTTTTTCCCCAGACATCTCACCTTTGTGCCACAACCTGTTTGCGCTGTATGAAGAGAGCCAGGATCTGTGGTACGCTCCCAATCACGTGTTCAAGATCATGGAGGAGACCAGCATCAAACTTCATTACCGTATGAGGTGAGTGGTCACAAGTGAATCCCTCCAAATGTTAATTTTTTTTTGGGGGGTTACAAATAAAAAATACTGTGGCTAACATTATTTGATTTAGACTTTATTTTTTTAAAAAAACATGCAGAAGACACGGTACATGGATTTAAAATAAAATAAATTAAATAAAAACTATTAAAGAAAAAATGTGCAGCTAATTGTAATTATGTAGCATCTTTGTTGCATTATATTTTTAAAGCACATCTAATATTACAAATTAAATTAAAAATGTTGCTCAAAAAAACTTTAGAGAAAACCTGTTGCTAACAACATTCTATTTCTTTTGCAAGTTTTTTGTTCTACAAACTGAACAGCTCCATTTTATTATTTTAATTATTTTCGAGGAAAACAGTTAAGGAATTATCTCCAAATAGTGGACTGCAATGATGCCCCCAAGTTTGAACTTCCAAAATGTAGTTTAAATGCAGTTTCAAAGGCCTCTAAACGATCCCAGCCGAGGAAGGGTGTTATCTAGCGAAACGATCGGTCATTTTCTAAACAAATAGACTATTTATATAGTTTTTAACCTCAAACGCTTGTCTATTCTCTGTGATGCACATGCGAACTGTGTAATCCAGGTCAGTAAGGTTAGGGTATTTCGAAAAACTGACATCTCGTTTTCTTCTCCAACTTCAAAATCATCCTACATTGCTGCAGAAGTACCAACCCAGTGTTTACAAAGTGAACATGCAAAAAAGATCAAACGTCCTTTAACAAAAAAGGTAAAATGGCGATGTAGGACAATTTTTGAAGCTGATGATTACACACAGCTCGCATGTGCATTGCTGAGAATAGACGAGGTTAAAAAGTATAAAAATTGTCAATTTGTTTAGAAAATAACGTTTGAAGCCATTTGAAGCTGCATTTTGAAAGTTCAAACTTGGGGGAACCATTGAAGTCCACTATATGGAAATCATTCCTGAATTGTTTTCCTTAAGAAACAATTTAATTTAATTTGTTATCCTGCTGCCTTAAAATTTTAAGTTCAGTCAACTCAAATAGGTTTAGTCAACTTGAAAGATTAAGTTGTGCTAAGTGACAACCTAGATATCTGAGTTGACTAATCTTAAAATTTGGTTTGTTAAACGTAAAAGCTTAAAATTTGAAGTTGAATCAACTCAAATATCAAAGTACAACTTAACATTTCAAGTTGACTAAACTTTTTTGAGTTAAGGCAGCGGGGTAACAAATTATTTTAAGTTGACTCAATAAATCGTTTTTTACAGTGTAGCCTGGTTGTAAACCTTCGTTTTAAGTTAAATTCCCCTGACCCTTTTCTCTTTTGTATCTTCTCTGACATCTCTCTCTTTCTGTAATCATTCTCCTAATGAGTCTTTCTTGTCGCCCCTAACTCAACAGCGTTTTTCAAAAACTGCTTACTTCAGGTGTGATATCAGCTGTTACTGTTTAAATTTACTGACTCATTACAGAGCCCTGTGGTACACCTGGTACAAATCTGTTACATTTTAGGACAAAACAGTAATACATGCTTTTAGGAAGACATTTCATTGTACAATACAATGTACATCTTGCAAATGTATAACATAGGATCCCCTGAATTTCCCCTTTTCACGAGTGAAACCAAGATAAGAGTCAATTACTGTATTCAAAGCGAGTGGTGGGTACAGAATCGCTGTCTCCCTGTGTGAAGCATACCTGTTGTGCACACAAACAGGTTATGGTCAACCTTTGCGCACCCTCTCTTCCTCTGTGGCATACAGCACACTTTTCTCACTCATGCTGCTTCCTGTTTACAATGAGCTGTCGCTCGCGTGGCAATGGGGTGGTGTTGTAGTTGTTCTTTTTTCTATTGACTGTTGACACATGATTTGGTAAAGTGTATAGCCTTTGCACCTTATTTACCATATGTTAGTATATTTACATAATGTAAGTCTTTGTTTGTGATCCTTTATGTAATGTCCTGTATGTTTTTGTATGCTGTCAGCTTCTGTCATCATGATTGACTACATTCATATCATGAAAAACTTGTGTGCGCAAACATACACACACGCTTGTGCATATTTGCCTACTTGTTGTACTTTATTTCTCTTCTGTCAGACATACAGGGATGTTTCTTAAACTACTACAGTATATGCTATATTTCCCTATAATATAATATGTAGTATTTCATCAAGAAGAAGAAAAAGTTCATGTGTGAAGTTAAAAAACAAAAAAACAACCCCTGTATGTGTATGTATGTGTAGATGAAAAAACAAACTTATGACAACTTGTTTTACTTGTTTACACAGGTTTTATTTCACAAACTGGCATGGCACAAGTGAGACAGAATCTCCAGTTTGGAGACACTCACTTTGCAAGCAGAAAGGGATTTTAGTCTCTCAGAAGGGCCCTGAGGGGACACCTCTGCTGGATGCTGCATCTCTCGACTATCTGTTTGCACAGGTAAGTGCAGGAAACACCTGAGGTATCACTTACATGGTTCATGTCACTATGGCAACTTAAAAGTAGTATTGCCTGTTTGTGCTACAGGAGCTTTGTGGCTTTATGGTTATTCAAATATTCTCTTGTGGTATCTGTTGTTGTTATGTTGGTTGTTTTCTTTGAAGTCTAATATGTATTTAAATGACTACTGGTATTTATTCAAACATCTCTGTGCCTGTGTTAACTTTCGTGTTATTATCTTATCTCATGTTAACTTTTTTGCTTGGCACATACTGCACTCTTAAACACTGTTTTGGTATGTTTTAGGGCCAGTATGACTTTCTGAGGGGACTCGCTCCAGTGCGCGCACCCCAGAGTGAGATAGAGCTTCATGAGATAGAGAACGAGTGTTTGGGAATGGCTGTTTTGGCCATTACCCATCATGCAAAGAGCAATGATTTGCCCTTATCAGGAGCTGGAGCTGAGACCAGGTGACGCGTACAATCTTCTTCATACAACACATCTGCAAAATGATTAACACTGATAATATTTAAATGGCATTTTCAGTTATTAATTACGCACCTCTGCGAAATGCTTGATTCTGATTGGTCAGTTACAGCATTCTGAGGTCAGATATGTTTGTATAATTAAATATAGTTTATTATGTAGCTCAGTATACACTATCAGTCAAAAGTTTTTAAACAGTAAGATTTTTTTAACAGAATTCTCTTCTGCTCACCAGGCCTGCATTGATTGGATCTAAAATACAGCAAAAGCATTAATATTGTGAAATATTTTTACTGTTTAAAATTACTGCTTTCTGTTTAAATATATGTTAAAATGTAATGTATTCCTGTGATCAAAGCAAAATTTTCAGCATCAGCGTTTTTTTTGGAAAGAAATTATAGAACTTAATACTTTTATTTAGATCATTTTATTTAAAAAGTATCTAAATAAAAGACTTTTATTTAATACTTTTATTTAGACATTTATAGTGTTACAAAAGATTTCTATTTTAGATAAATGATGTTCTTCTGAACTTTCTAATCATCAAAGAAACCTGAAAAAAATCCTACTCAGCTGTTTTCAGCATAATAATAATAATAATAATAATAATAATGTTTTTTGAGCAGCAAATCAGAATATTAGAATGATTTGTGAAGGATCATTTGACTGGAGAGATGATGCTAAAAATTCAGCTTGAAATCACAGGAATAAGTTACATTTTAAAATATATTCAAATAGAAAACTTATTTTAAATAGTGAAAAGTTTTCAAAATTTTACTGTTTTTGCTGTACTTTAGATCAAATAAATGCAGACCTTGTGAGCAGAAGAGAAATCTTACTGTTCAAAAACTTTTGACTGGTAGTGTAGGAGATTGGTTGCCAGGGAAAATGTCAAAATTTAGAGGTTAATAGGCAAAAATGTTTTAGCAGAATGCTGTGATTGACCAATCAGATTCAAGTATCCCAGAGAGAAGTAGTAAATACTGTAACTGGTGTATGTATTGAAGAGTACGGAAAAGGAAGTATCATTATTGGCTTTCTGCCTTAAACGAGTGGTTTTATTCAACCGTCTTCTCTGTCTCTTGTAGCTACAAGCGATTCATTCCGGACAGTCTGAATCGGACCATTAAGCAGCGTAACTTCCTCACACGCATACGCATCAGCAACGTTTTCAGGAATTTCCTTAACGAGTTCAATAGCAAGACCATTCAGGACAGCAACATAACCCTCTATGACCTGAAGGTCAAGTATCTCTCCACTCTCGAGACGTTGACCCAGGGCCTGGGTCGGGAGACTGTTGAGCCCAAGAGCCTGAAAGTATCGACCGAGACCGAGGGATCTCCGGCCCACACACTTCCTTTGGGTGACGACGGAATGGGCTATGAAGTGCAAGTGTCCGGAACTACTGGGATCTCCTGGAGGAGAAAGCCTGTTCCGGTGAGCTTAGCGCTTTAGGTTTTTGAAAGCTTGCAGATTTATAATGTCAGCAATTCTGGATTTTCAAGGGTTTTAACCAATGTGGTGGGCTTTTTTTGTCTTTGAATAGAATCTTCTGACAGTGAAAGAAAAAAACAAATCCAAAAAGAACAAGGCCGACAACAAGCAGAAGAATGACAAAAAGAAAGACAGCGGATGGACAGTTTTCTCAGACTTTTATGAAATCACCCACATCGTCATTAAGGAGTCTTGTGTCACCATTTACAGACAAGACAATAAAACCATGGTAAATTTTGTCATTTCAGTTGCTACTAAACTGTGTCCTAACCAGGTACAATTTGATTCCAGCACAAGCATTCATGCTGAATGATACAGTCATAACCAGTCAGAGAAGAGTTGATATTTAGTCTGATTTGTGGACCAAGTAAGGATTAATTGACA
Organism: Labeo calbasu; assembly: GCA_019740295.1. Classification (NCBI taxonomy): domain Eukaryota; kingdom Metazoa; phylum Chordata; class Actinopteri; order Cypriniformes; family Cyprinidae; genus Labeo; species Labeo calbasu. The sequence continues at coordinate 33,999 of JAHKKF010523037.1, read as the reverse complement.
ACGGGCTGTTAAATTCTTAGAAAATAATGCAAACCTGAGGTGTTCGCATTGTGGCCGTTACACCTCGGGTGTGCATTATTTTCTAAAAACGGACCAAATTCAATTATTCCGCTTATACTATGGTTAACACACCTCAAGACGTCGATCAGATGATATATATCAAGACATTAATTTGTTTTTTGTCCTTAAAATGCTGTTGTGAGTAGGATTTATTTCTTAGCTCATCCGTTGCTAATTTCAAAATGTCATTTTAGACCTAGTAACGATGCTTGAGCTGTTGATAACAGACTAATGCAGTTAATAATGAAGTTTAGACAGACAGATGGAAAGACAGAAAGAGAATAAGCTCGTTAATTACCTCTCTGAGTCTGTGCGTCTCTCAAAAGTGATCGGCAGCAGCGTCTCTACTAATGGTGAAACTTTAAGTTCTTTTTCTTCAGGAACAATGCCGTTGTTACCTCACTTGTGAGAAATGTCATATTGTTTTTAAGTTGTTAATTGTCAGAGCAGTGCTAACAACATGCAACATACATCTGTAAGGGAGAGAGAGTGGGAGAAATAGAGTATGTGCTTTCTGTAGATAATGAAACGTAATTTTGTGGCAAAAACATGGAAGTAATCTGTCGTGTTTATCCTATTGTTTACTGTAGACACTTGTTTGGCCATTGTCATTGTGGGTTTTGGTTATTTTGCTGTTTTAGGCTGTAAGGACCTTTGAAATGACTGTAGTCATGTGGCGAAGTGATGTAGACATGTAATGTGGTCAAGAGCTGCCTGGACATACGTCCAACGTGCATTTCCCTGAAAATGATGCACACCTTTAGAACGTTTATCAACCATTCAGATTCAAGCATTCAACGGCCCCGTAGTGTAATGAGATTTAATGATAGGCAGGGTTTCACAATGTAGCAGTGTTTAATTATCATCAGTGTGTTAACTTGATGGGTATGTTATAGTTCTTATCTCATAAAGGTATTCCTCTTTTTCCTCTGCAGGAGTTGGACCTGTTTTATCGTGACGCAGCTCTGTCCTTTGCTGCACTGGTGGACGGTTACTTCAGATTGACTGTAGATGCTCATCATTACCTGTGCACTGAAGTCGCGCCCTCATCAGTGGTCCAGAATTTAGAAAATGGCTGTCATGGACCTATCTGGTATGACCATATTAGCATACTTTAGTAGGAAATATCATCACTTTATACTCTTGAGTTGTAAAAGTTTAGGCTCAGTAAGACTTTGTTGTTTGAAAGAAACTAATTCTTGATGCAAGAATGCATTAAATTCATTAAACTCATAAATTCAATTCAACAGTGACTTTTACATTGTTACAAAAACATAGTTCAATAAATGCTTAGCTTTTGAACTTTCTGTTCAGCAAATAATCCAGAAAAAATGTAAATGTGTTAGTTTTCACTAAATATTAAGCAGCACAACTGTTTTAAACATTGAAAATAATAAGAAATGTGTCTTAAGAACCAAATCAGCATATCACAATGATTTCTAAAGGATCATGTATCACTAAACACTAGAGTAATGGCTGCTGAACATTAATCTTTGCTATCACATGAATGCATTTAGAAATTAAAATATCCTAAATATAAAATATAAAAACTCCAGTCCTAAGTGTCATATGATCCTTCAGAAATCATTCCAATATGCTGATTTATTATTAGAATTATCAATGTTGGAAAAAAATTTTTTGGGAACCTGTGATTCGTTTTTTTCAGGATTCTTTGATGAATAAAAAGTCTTAAAGATTGAAAAGCATGTATTCAGAATGTAAATCTTTTCAAACTATGTATATCTGTGCTACCACTTTTTATTAATTTAACACATCATTGGTGAATAAAAGTATCAATTTCTTTCAAAAAAAGAGAGAATGAAAATATACTGACCTTAAACTTTTGAACAGTAGTGTATATTGTTAGAACACCTTTCTATTTTAGATAAATGCAGTTCTTTATAACCTTTTATTGATCAAAGAATCCTTAAAAAAAAGTATCACGGGTTCCAAAAAAATATTAAGCAGCACAACTCTTTTCAACATTGATAATAAATCAGCATATTAGAATGATTTTGGAAGGATCATGTGACACTTAAGACTGGAATAACAGCTGATGAAAATTCAGCATTGCAACACAAGAATAAATTATATTTTAAAGTATATTCAAATAAAAACCATTATTTTATATTGTAATAACAGTTTGCAATATTCCTTTTTTTTCTGTACTTTTGATCACATAAATGCAGCCTTTATGAGCATAAGTGACTTCTTTAAAAAAACATTACAAGTCTTACTGATCCAAAACTTTTGAGCGCCAGTGTCTTAAAATATATTCAAATTGAAAATGATTACTGATAATATTTCACAGTATTACTGTTTTTACTCTCTTTTTTTAATTGAATAAATGCAGCCTTGGTGAGCAGAAGAGACTTCTTTCAGTAAAGAAGTATCTTAAGTCAATAGACCTTGTCTTAACTATAGTCATGCAATGTTAATATCACTATAGTTAAACAGAAGTACATCTATGACTATTGTAATTTGACACTGTCAAGTATTACCAGTTTAGTATCATTACTATTTGTCAAGATGTTTGTTTTTAAAAGTTAGACTTTTTAAGAATGTGCTTGTGTATCAAGTAGCAAAGGCATGACACGAGTATGAATGAGGGATCAAAAACAAGAGTTTAGTGCCAGTAAAATATAATACCGCTTGACAAAGAAGTCGAGATGCATTTGGTTAAATTTACAATCAACAGTTAAGCTCAAAAGCATTTTGTGTTATGTCTGAACACCAAGTAATCATGCGCAAATAATGTACTGCTTTTCATGCTGTACAATAGTTACTTAGTATTAGTTTGTATTATCACAGCTGTCTTCAGCAAAGACATTTTTGCGACCATTTCTCTCTGTTGTCTCTGTACAGCACAGAGTATGCTATTCATAAACTCCGTCAGGAGGGAAATGAAGAAGGAACCTACGTCCTGCGCTGGAGCTGCACAGACTATAACTACATCATCATGACTGTTGTCTGCATTGAGGTACCCACACATACATACACCAAACACAACAGTCTAGTTTAATTTGTACAGTTGGGATAAACTTTTTTGTGAAATCAGTAAGCTGGGAACTGAAACCATTTGTCTTGTTAGTCCTGCCTGGACAGGACAAGTCTTGAATTGCCCAGATTTTCTTGAGGCATTCTCTGAAGGAAATCAGGAAGTTCTGGTTCTTGTTGTACCTTACCTTGACCATGACAAATTGCATGTTTATATTACGTATCACACTGATTCTCTGTCAAACATTGCAACACCTCATTTTGGCAGCAAAACAGTGTGAAAACACTTTCTTTAGAAGTTAGCTGTGAATAACAATTGGGGATTGTGCTTTAGTGTTTCAAAAGTTTTTGCACCAGATCAGACCAGGACAATGCATCCATTTTCAGATTTTCTTTGGCATTGTTATTTCATGTGAGAACTGTACTACACTGTATAAGTAGCTGGAGCACAACCACAAACCACACTGGGGCTGTTACACATGCTGGATCAGAGACTGATGCACTGTTTCCTTGCATTGCTTTTCCGTGACAACTCCCTTGTTCAGCATGCTGTACAAATACAAAATGAGTTGATTTAGCTGAACTGAACTGTATTGATCGACAGAAAGTGTATGAGTTTGTTAAATGCATATATGCAGTATTAACAAACAAACAAGGATTTAAATGCACACATACACTGTCAGAAAAAAAGGTACAGTTCTCTCACTAGGGCGGTACCCTAATGTACAAAGTGAAAAGGTACAAATATGTACTTTTAAATTACTAATGTGTACTTTAAGGTACAAATATTTACTGTTTTTACTTTTCTACCTTAGGGTGCCGCCCCAGCGACAGAACTGTACCTTTTTTTTCTGTTTAGTGTCGTGCTAGGTTATCAGCATTATGTACAATGTAGCTAATCACCTTCAGAAACCCAACACCCCAGTGCTAATCAAAAGCAAACTTACCTCATCTTTGAGGGGATCAGTTTACAGCCACACTACATTTGTTTAACAAATCCTGACCTCTCCCGTCACCATTTTACTCATGCACCATTTCTCGTGCCTTTAATTCTTTTGTGCTTAATCATGTTTTTTTCCTTTTCTCTGTCTCTTTCAGGTGGACCTATGTGAATCCAGGCCTGTTCCCCAGTATAAGAACTTCCAAATTGAAACCAGTCCTCAAGGTTACAGACTGTATGGGACAGAGACATTCAGACCCACTCTGAAGGAGCTTTTGGACCATTTGCAGGGCCAAAACCTGCGCACAGAGAACCTGCGCTTCCAGCTGCGCCGCTGCTGCCCACCGCAACCCAGAGGTACCAACAGTCATTCTGCTTAATCAGTCATGTGATAGAGGACCGTCTATGCAAAAATCATTGAGCGACACAGAGAATCTATCCATATGTGACCCTCGACCACAAAACCAGTCTTAAATAGCATGGGTATATTTGTAGCAATAGCTAACAATACAAAATAATCAATTTCTTTTATGTCAAAAACGATTAGGATATTAAGTAAAGATCATGTTCCGTGAAGATATTTTGTACATTTCCTAACATTAATGTATCAAAACTGACTTTTTGATTAGTAATGTGCATTGCTAAGAACTTCATTTGGACAACTTTAAAGGTGATTTAAAGTTGAACACCCTCAGATTCCGGATATTCAAATAGTTGTATCTCGGCCAAATTCTATCCTAACAAACCATACATTAATGGAAAGCTTATTTATTCAGTTTCAAAAAATGACCCTTATGACTGGTTTTGTGGTCCAGGGTCACATATTCCATTTCAGTCAAACATTCATCCGTCCACATCATATACCTCATACATCTTTTTGTCTATCCATTCAGTCTGGCCATCCGTCTTTCTATCCCAATTGAACACCTAATACATTGGTTTATCTAGCCGGCCATCCATCCATCCCAAACACCTCATATACTGAGCTATGTTTCAGTCCATCCATCCCAAACCCCTCATATATTGATCCATAAATCCATTCATTGGTTTCACACACCTCATACATTCATCTCTCTGTCCATCCATCAACTTGTACATCTCAAACACCATCAAACACATTAAACATTCGTCCGTTCATCACCATCACCCACTCACCCATCCATCTGTTCGTCCATCAATTCATCAACTCAATCCATTCATCTGATGTTAAAATTAGTTTCATTTGTTTGTTTTACATCCCTTTTTTAGGGATTCCTGCTTTCATATTGTCTGTAGTCTGAGGTGAAGCTAAACTGGAATTGGGTCTTGTGTTTATTTAAAGTCAATGCACAGCCTGTTCAGATAGGCTGGGATTTTCTCTAGAAAAAGCCCCTAAAATTCTCTGTAGAGCCATTGATAGATTGCAGTCCTAGCACATTTTCCAGTGTGAATAGTTCTGTCTTATACTGAAACTGAAAATCAAAAGTCATTGCTTTGTCCAGTTTACCAAAAGCTTCTGGCTAAATTGTCAGGATTTTCCAGTGTTCTGCAGGCCGCTGAATGGATCTCAGTGTTGCCATGATGGGAATTTGTTAAATTCTTGAGAGCAATGATGATGTGAAAATTGGGTGTGGTGTGTGAAATATACTATTGAAATATGCAGTTGACATTTATTAGCCTGAAAAAAGGAAATGTGGTTAGCTATCCCAGTGCGTTGCGACGGTGTTTCAGTACTGCCACGCCCCTTGTCAAAGCAGTTAGCGCAAGCTAGATTAATAGTGAATCTTACGTTTTAAATATGGATATTTTCCTTACAAAAACGCATCGATTCGCTACAGGAGACCCCCGGGAGCCATGTGAGGCACTTTTTATTATGGATGGATGCACTTTATTAGACTTTATTACACTCCGATTGCATTCGTCTGAAAAAAGGAAGTCAAATATAACTAGGATGGGTGGAGGGTGAGTAAATAATATGCTACAGTAGTGTCTGATCCTATCATCAGCCTGCGAGATCACAGATACATGATATTATCGTGCTAATTTATTTAATTTGTTTACATACTTAGTTTCATTGCCCGAAACCAGCTCCAGCGTAAGGGTAAAAGCAGCCTAACATTATCAAAACACATCATCACTGATTAGCCTAGCCTATTCTAGTGCAAGTTTATGCATTTTAAGTTTATGCGTTACAGCTCTGACGCGCAACTGGAGTAGATCACGGCTTCGGCATGTGTTTCGACCCCCTGTACTGCACACGTCTGTGGCGTGCTACTGCTCTGAAGTGGCCACTCTAGTCAATGCTTGTGTTTATACCCGCCGCTCTGTGGCTCGTTAAAGCGGCTCTCCGTGCTGCATCGCTAAAGTTTGGCTAATCCCCCACCTCGTCCCTACCCTCCCTCCAACAATTTGAATTTCCGTAGGCGGGATTTAATTGAATAATATTCTAAAGGACCGCGTTGTGACATCATGGCATGCGGAAAACAAACGCTGTAGTCCAAAGGAGCTGTTCGTTGTAGTTCTTGGAAAGAGATTTTTTTAAAACGAAATATCTCCCTTTTGAGTGGACTTCGATATTTGTAACTTTGTAGATCTTTTTATGCCCAAAGATACACACCACACACTAGAATTCAAAAAGTGAAAAAGCATAATAGTACCCCTTTAACATACCACTCAGTAACACCAATAATTATTATTTTTTGTATTAACATGTTAATCAGGTAAGTTGAGTTTTCAATAAATATATAGGTAAAAAAATTAGCCAGGTAAAATCTAAAATAATATAGCTCAGTAAATAAATGTAGTGTACATTTAGTGTAAATTGACTAAAAAGAATGATAATAATAACTCTGAATCACCTCTCTAAGTAATTAGGTTATCATAAGTTTTAAAGACGCTGATACAGGAAAAGACACGCCTCAATGAATTGATTTGACAAGTCTTTTGTGTTCGCTGATAATTACAGGTAAGAGTTTCAGATGATGAAAAGCGCAAACATCTGTAAATGTTTTAAACCTGTATGACTTTGGATTTTTAAATGTTTCCAAACATGAATAGGAAGTTTTTAGTGAATTAAAGGGTTAGTTCACCAAGAAATGCAAATTCTGTCTTTAATTACTCACCCTCATGTCGTTCCAAACCCGAAAGATCTTCGTTCATCTTTGGAACGCAGATTAAGATATTTTTGATGAAACCTTAGAGCTTTCTGACCATGTATAGACATCAACACAACTGACATGTTCAATGCTCTGAAAGGTAGTAAGAACATCATTAAAATAGTCCATGTGACATCAGTGGTTATGATACAAGTTGTTATGAGATACGAGAATTCTTTTTTGTGCTCAAAGAAAACAAGGTTGAACCACAGATGTCACATTAACAAAGGCTTTATGGGTTTGGAACAACATGAGAGTGAGTAATTAACGACAGAATTTTTTAATTTTTAGGTGAACTATCCCTTTAAGCTTAAATGTTCATCTGTTCTTCACACAAAACTGATGAATGGCATCAGAAGACTTTAAATGTTGTGTGTCTATATGGTAATGTATATTGTCCTTTTTGGAGTTTGGAGTGATTGTTTTTACAAAACAAAGTAAGTCTCATAGTTTTGAAATTACATGAGGGTGAGAGAAATGACAATAACATTTCCATTTTTTGGCTTTCATTTCTTACTGTATTTGTTTTGATTAGCATATGTATGCTGTTTACTTGAATGGTATATTGTATTATAGGAAGTGAGTTAATGTAACTGGTAAAAAATATTTTTAAGTGATAACTTTCTATCTTCCTTAAATACAGTATTCAGGTAGTGAGTAATGATGAACTTAGCAAATGCAAGGTAGGGGCAAAATTAGAATTTCCCCCAATCATACATTTCCACGAATAAGTACACAAATATGTCACGTGTTAATTTCCATAACATAAATACACAAATTATGACTCATCAGTTTTTTTTTATATGTTCAGATGTGAGAGATATTGACAGGGTTGTGAGTGTTGCTTGTGTTCTGAGTGGACGTGTAAGCTCACAAATCGAATGATCATTCTTGTGAGCCGATGTGTAGAAATGTAGTATAAACCCTCTCCATCACATGTCCGTTCAAGCACAATAAAAGTTTCACTAATAGGAATGAATGGCATTTTGAATTGCGCAAACCGGACTGCTAAGTATTCCAACTGCCATATTTTCCAAACTGTAGACTCTGTGAAATGACTTTCCCTTCTTGAATATGCGTTTTTTTTCTGCATCTTTATCTCACTCAGATTAGATGTTTATAAATCTCAGAGGCATGTACATCTCCACAAGAATCTTTAAGTGGTTCAAGCTGAAAGAGAAATAATCCTTTTTTGGAGTGTTTTGTTAGTGTCACACTGTTCTCTAGATATCAGCATGCACATGCATGCAGTCATATCCTTGTATGACCTTAGGCAGCTGTGCATCTGGCAGCTGATAGTTGTGCAGTCTCGTATTTCAGCCAACTGATCCAGAATGATTCTTTATCCAGCTAACCGTCAGTTGGATTTCCAGCCTGACCGAGTTAAGTGTCCCTAAGAGACTGTGACAGATGTAATGCAGAGAAACCAGGGTCCAAATCTAACTTTTCCCCACATCTTCCAATTTCAGATGAATTCATGTAAAAATCTGTCTTTTAATTGTGATTCAGTGAATTGGTTCAGTGGTTTTGTTTGAGTCATTACTCAAAAATATTAATGTATTAAAATGTTTCAGGAAAAAAAAACATATATGTGTGACCATGGACCACAAAACCAGTCTTAAAGGAGAAGTCCACTTCCAAAACAAAGATTCACATATAACTCACACCCTTGTCATCCAAGATGTCCATGACTGTCTTTCTTCAGTCGTAAAGAAATTATGTTTTTTGAGGAAAATATTTCAGCATTTTTGTCCATATATGGGCTGATATGGTGCCCCGGTTTGAACTTCCAAAATGCAGTTTATATGCAGCTTCAAATGATCCCAAGTGCAGTTGTAAACAATCCCAGCCAAGAAAGAAGGGTCTTATCTAGCGCAACGATTAGTTATTTTAAAAAAAATAATACAGTTTATGTACTTTTTAATGCCAATCGCTCGTCTTGTCTTACTCTGCCTGGACTGTTTTTGTTCCTGTTCATAACCGTTAGGTTATGTCGAAAAACTCCCATCTCATGTTCTCCCTCAACTTCAAAATCGTCCTATATCGCTGTTTTACCTTTTGTGTTAAGGAAGTTTTATCTTCCTTGCATGTTCACTTTTCAAAGACTGGGTTGGTACTTCTGCAGCGATGTAGGATGATTTTGAAATGATTTTTGAAGTTGATGGAGAAAATACGATCTGAGTTTTTCAACATACCCTAGCTTTCTTGAGCCAGAATACACGGAGTTCAGGCAGAGCAAGATGAGCGTTTGAGATTAAAAGGTATTTAAATTGTGCTTTTTTAAATGAAAATAACCGATCGTTTCGCTACATAAGACCCTTCTTCCTCGGCTGGGATCATTTACAACCGCATTTGGGATCGTTCAAAGCCGCATTTAAACTGCTTTTTGGAAGTTCAAAATCGGGGCACCATAGCAGTCCATTATATGGAGAAAAATGCTGAAATGTTTTCCTCAAAAAACATAATTTCTTTACGACTGAAG
>JAHKKF010523037.1:2965-24336 GCA_019740295.1 Labeo calbasu | reverse complement strand
GAAGAAAGAAAGACATGAACATCTTGGATGACAAGGGGGTGAGTACATTATATGTGAATCTTTGTTTTGGAAGTGGACTTCTCCTTTAAGTAGCACAGACATATTTGTAGCAATGGCGAAAAATACATTGCATTTGTCAGAATGATCGACATTTCTTTTACGCCAAAAATCATTAGGATATGAAGTAAAGGTCATGTTCCATAAAGATATTTTGTAAATTTGTAAAAAAATGTTTTTTTCAGATTACAGATTTCAAATAGTTGTATCTCGACCGAATATTGTCCTATCCTAAAAAAAACATATATCAATGGAAAGCTTATTTATTCAGCTTTCAGATGTATTTAAATAAAAAATGACCCTTATAACTGGTTTTGTGGTCCAGGGTCACATATGTAAATATTGCCATTTATTAAGATTTATTGGTATATTGGTGCATACGGATCCTGAGGTACTAAATATTTTTTGAGTGCCCTGTCAGTATTAGCAGTTATGCACCAGATCTATACTAATGCAAAACCTAACATCAGGAATGTTTTGGTTGTGAAAAACGCCCAGTTATCACACATTAGATGTTGTATTAGGCCTTGTTTACATCTGCTCCTCTAAGAGTACATGCTGAGGCATCAGTCACAGGCAGGAAATGTAGTAAATGTGGGTTTCCGTTGTTCACATCTCTTGATCTTTTTACCCTACTTGCACTCATAAAAACTGAGCCGTGTAGGTCTGTATCTAGATGATGTCAGCGACCAGACAAAAGACCAGCTGATGGTGCAAAATGAACATCACAACACGCATATTTACATAAAAACAAATTCCACTTATACCTGCACACTTGGACTCACACATGCTCATTGTTTTGACTTGTTTTGTTGAACTGCGCACAGTCACTGCACAACTTTCTCTTCCTTGCTTTCGGTTTAGGTAGGGGATGTTACAGTCTGTGTACACCAACACATGCATTTAGATGTTTTGAAAATAAACATCCCTGGACAGGCAAACCAGAGGCTTAACTTTTTATATTGTGCTGACGAATCACAAATGATTTTCTTTTGTCCTTCAGAAATTTCCAACCTATTAGTGATGACCACAAACCGAGAGCCTGTCCCACAGAGACAACCTCAAGTCAGCCAGCTGAGTTTCCACCGCATCCTTAAGGAGGAAATTGTACAGGTGATATTTTCATGGATTTTGAACCAAACATGCTGCCAATCTTTTGCATGACATGCCTATAAGAAATAAAATTAAATACAGATATTTTCAAATAAACTACCGTACACATTCATAAGCGGGTGCTCCACACATTGGTGAGTGAAGATGTACTGTACTGATGTAATAAAGATGTTTTTTATTGCCCATAAAGTTATGAAACTTTTTATTAAAGGGATAGTTCACCCAGACATAAAAATTCTGTCTTTAATCACCCACCCTCATGTCGTTACAAACCCGCAAGACCTTCGTTTATCTTCATAACACAAATTAAGATTTTTTTTGATGAAATCCGAGAGCTTTCTGCCCCTGCGTGGACAGCAACGCAAATGAAACATTCAAGGCCCAGAAAGGTAGTAAGGACATAAAATAGTCCATGTGACATCAGTGGTTCAACCATAAATTTATTAAGCTACAAGAATACTTTTAGTTTGTAAAGAAAACAAAAATAACACGTTCATTCAACAATTTCTTCTCTTCCGTGGCAAAAAGTATTCTTGTAGTTTCAAGACTATTTTAACAATGTCCTTGCTACCTTTCTGGGCCTTGAACATGGTAGATCAGAAAGCTCTTAGATTTTATTCAAAATATCGTAATTTGTGTTCCAAAGATAAACAGTCTTTCAGGTTTGGAATGACATGAGGGTGCATAATTAATGACAGACTTTTCATTTTTGGGTGAGCTATCTCTTTAAAGTATATAGACATGTGACACACACGTATACTAGATTTCAGAAAATTGGGGTCAGTAATTAAAAGGAAAAAAAAGAAATTGATACTTTGCAGCAAGAATGGATTAAATGTGACAGTAAAGACATTTAAACAGATTTTTTTAAAAAAATATTTCTATTTATCGAATAAAAGAGTGATTTCAATAAATTGTTAAGCAGTTTTCAACTGTTTTCAAAATTGATAAGAAATGCATCAAATCAGCATATTAGAATAATTTCTCAGGAATTTTCTGAAGAATGGCTGCTGAAAATTCTGCCTTTCCGTTACAGTGATAAATGACATTTTAAAATATATTTAAATAGAAAACATTTACTTTAAATTGTAGTAATATTTCACAGTTTTGAAAGTGAAGCCATGATAAGCATATGAGATTTTTCAAAATCATTTTTTAAATCCTACCAGTTCCAAACGTTTGATTGATAGTGTATGTTCTAACATATGTTGTCTTTGTAGTAGCCAGTTTGATTTGAATCTCTCATCATTCCATCAGGATCAAGATTCTTATAATCCAAATTGAGCTGTTTACTATGTAAACTATATGCAAGACATTCACTATAGATGAGTGTCTGTCCCTGATATTGGATAAAATGTGTATGCTACTAATAAAAGTGTCTATTAAAATGACTTCCTACTTATTGATATGTTAACCTTGTCTTTACATGACACTGCGGTCTTCTTCAGGGTGAGCATTTGGGTCGGGGCACGAGGACCAACATCTATGCTGGTATTCTAAAGCTGAAGAGTGAGGATGATGATGACATGGGAGGATACTCACAGGAGGTGAAAGTGGTCTTGAAAGTGCTCGGCTCAGGACACCGAGATATCTCTTTGGTAAGACACATGTGAAATTACACGGCCTGCTCATGTCTAAGTGAAGTTTAGCAAACAAGATTATTGATTTTAGCTGTTGTAACATTACCATCTCCTGACAGTCCTCATCATTTGTAAGTTGCTTTGGATAATAGCCCCTGCTTAATGAATAAATGGAAAACTAATTGTGGTCATTTTCAACTGTAATGAACCATGAGGTGGTTTGAATTGACTTTTCCGCATTATCTCAACTCCCAGTGTTCTGGGAGAGGTGGTTACGTTTTGATTGTTAATAGTATGTCTTGGTCTTTGTCTTCTCCCAGGCTTTCTTTGAGACAGCTAGCATGATGCGACAGGTCTCTCATAAACACATTGCCCTCCTCTACGGAGTTTGTGTTCGCCATCAGGAGAGTAAGTACCCTACTCTCACTTCTCTCTAGTGTGTAGCTGCCTCGTGACTGGCAGTATTTTAGGATTGCTTCATCTAGTGATATTGAGAATGAATGGATGTAATTTAAAAAAGGCTGGAATACATGACATTACATTAAAGGAAGTGTTCACCCAAAAATTAAAATTCTGTGATTAATTACTCGCCCTCATGTAATTCCAAACACAAGAGCTTTCTGACCCTGCATAGACAGCAGTGCAACTGAAACATTCAAGGCCCAGAAAAGTAGTAAGGACATCATTAAAATAATCCTTGTGACATCTGTGGTTCAAACGTAATGGTATGAACATGACGTCTGTTTCCAGAAAGAGGACACGTATCTCAAAGGCTGCACACGGTCTTGGAACTAGAACTTTTGGTTTTCTTTGATCCTGTTCTGTTGTGGTTTTGCATGATAAGTATGAGAAATAGGTCATTCTTTTTCATTCTGCTTGCTGAATTATAACCAAAAATCGTAGTCACTGGTGCAAAGGTAATTTATTTATTTATTTACAAAGACAACATAGACACTGTCATTCTCCACCTGAGCGTGTAGATCTGGCACACTGGCAGTGCTGTAATTCCAAGAGAGAAAAAAAAACAAAAAAAACATTTCCTTGTTGCTAGAAAATCACAGAGAAATCAAACAATCATTGCTTTGGTAGGAATGTAGTTTTAAATGAGAAAATGTTGACATAGAACTGAGTCAAACAGGATTTTGCTTTATGCTTCTGTTGCAGGTAAATGTTTCATAAATGCTATTTTTATAAGGACAAAGCTGCTAACAAACACAAAGCTCTAGTCAAATGTTAAGCAAAGCCTGCAGGTTAGGTATTTAATTGCAAACTACACTTCCTGGTTCACTGAACAACAAAGCTAAATATTCTGAGGATAACCGCCCATGTGCATGCGATGGGTGTGTCTGCTTGTTTGCGAAGAAGAATTTGCATATGCAAGCAGGAACTGTGTTTGTGTGTCAGAAAGGAAGAGAAATTGATAACGGTGCTCATTTGCATAAAATACCATGTGTCTCTCTCTGTCTGTAGATATCATGGTGGAGGAGTTTGTTCAGTACGGTCCTTTGGATCTGTTTATGCGCAGACAGAGCACACCTCTCAGCACCGCATGGAAGTTCCAGGTTGCCAAACAGTTGGCTAGCGCCCTCAGCTATCTGGTAAAGAAACAAACACAAAAATAAATTGACAACCTTGCCTTACCAGTGCACTGTATTAAAATCCTGGTCTATACAAATATGCTGATAAATGTTTATGACTTAAAACCAATAAGTGATTGATATTATAAATCTGTACTAATTTGATAAACTATCTAATAAAATGTTCAATTAGATTTACATGGTACAAGTGAACTAAAAAAATTGGGAGTGTAAAATGTGTAGCGTATCAAAAAAAGTTATTCTAAAATGTGAATAATGTGACTGCTGTGTGTATCCTGTAGGAGGACAAGAAGCTGGTCCATGGATATGTTTGCAGTAAGAACATTCTGGTGGCTCGAGATGGTCTGGATGGAGAGGGAGGACCCTTCATCAAGCTGAGTGACCCTGGCATACCCATTACTGTCCTTAGCAGAGAAGGTGAGAGATTCATTATGACCACCTTATTAATACACTATAAACATTCACATTGGTATTATGACTACCTTAACAGCTTGTTAAAGGGATAGTTCACCCAAAAATGACAGTTCTGTCATTAATTACTCATCCTCATGTCGTTCCAAATGCGTGAGACCTTCGTTCACCTTCAGAAGACAAATGAAGATATTTTTGATTAATTCTGAGAGCTTCATGACCCTGCATAAACGGCATCGCAACTGACACGTTCAAAGCCCAGAAAGCTAGTAAGGACATTGTTAAAATAGTCCATGTGACATCGGTGGTTCAACCATAATTTTATAAAGCTATGAGAATACTTTTTGTGTGCAATGAAAAAATGTTCTCTTCCACGTTAGTCTTCGACAACGCGTCCACAAGAGTACAACGACGCATGCATTTGCATTCCTCTGCTTGTAAACAAGGTGCAGTGTATTAGAGTTTTACGTCAGAGCACCGGCTCCTGCGTCAGCAGCGGTATTGGGGGAAAGTCACTTTTTTTAAAAATGCATTACAATAGGGCTGTCAAAATGGCTTGAAAAACTAAATTTGAATTTTGCACTTAAAATGACCAATATTCAAATTATATTCAAATTTAAAAAGCATGGTTTCAGTTAGTGGGAAAAAAAGCTTTTGGCTTCTCTCTTGAGGCCACAAGAGAGCGCATCAAGCAATATATTACTAATGCACATTTATTAAAGCAATAAAATAACATTACTATCTGTGAAAAATTGCATAGTGTTTATAAGCCAAAAACAATTAAGTTGCTTAAGCAATTCTAAATAAAACAGCATAGAGTACTTTTTTCACTTAAAAACATGAGATGCAGTATAATGGAAAAAAAAAAACTTCAAGACAAAAAGTTGAACTTGCATTAATTTTACTTGGCTTTCTAAATATGCAGCTCTCTTGTGCGAGACGCGAGAGCAACGGTGATGGATGTTCCTCTAGAAAATGTGCAAAATATGCGTTTTGTGTGAATGGCTTGGTTTCATTTTGATGTAAACAGGATCTTCTCCGCATTGATGTTCTCTTTTTCTGCAATATTTAGAATGATCAACGCAGCATCTTTGCATTTAATGCGTTCAACTAGATAGGCTAAAAAAACAAAAAGTAACAACACTTACATTAGCATCGCATTCCGTGCATAAGGCAGCCTGACGCACACCCAAAATACGAATGCAGCGTTTTGCTTTCGAATGTTTAAATTCAACGAATATTTGAAATGTAATTGGTTTATTTATTTTTTGGACAGCCCTGCATTACAATATTGCATTACTCCCTAAAAAATAACTAATTACGTTAGTTACTTTTGCGTTACTTTTTAAATCTAGACAGGGCTTGCTTGTTTGTTTTCAGTATTAAAAGTTCTATCTTTGCAAACATAAAAGCCCTTTCAGACCAAAAGTGAAATAAATCAGCCTCAGGCTGAAGGAAAAGTAAATTCACATCTGTACAGTAGAACACAGGAAAAGAAAGTTCAAGCACAAATGTTCGTTTATGTAAAGCAATATTTGCTTATTTGTGTGGTTTAAACGGGATCATCAAAGGTCAACAGCAGTGACATTGGATAATAAAATAGGATTAAATACCTACAGGATATTTGTTTTATTTAACATAATTATTGCAGGTTTGTGTCATATTCTGAGTTTGCATTTCAGTTTTTATTCATTTTAAGGAATACTGAATCCGTTTTTGTGCAAATGTTTAAAACAACATTAATGTCATATTTGCACAGCGAATATTAAATATTTGCACAGCATACTCATTTGAAAAAGTAACTCTGATATTTTCTTCTAATGGATCTAGAATATTTTACTATTTTTATCAAATATTAAACAGAAAGAGTTTATAGTTATTGTAAATTTTTTATGTAAATAAAGGTAAAAATATATTTTGATGCAATAGACTTTTTAGAAACATTAATACATACTTTAAAGTCAGTTAACTTAAATGAAATATGAATTTAAATATGTATATTACTGCCCACATGAGGTTGAGAGATTTTGTACCGTATATGCATTAGAATAATGGGTAAAATGTCAAATGTTACTGAGTGTCTTTCCAGAATAAATGCATCTGAGTCAGTGTGGTGTATTTGATAGCTTGCCTCTATTGGACTGTAAAAAATGGACTGCTCGGAAAAGATAACTGACAGGAATTTTGTTGGCTGAGATCCACCTCAGCTCCCTGAAGCGCTTTTAGAGACCAGAAAAGCTCTTTGTTTGCTGTGTGCCAGGGACTGTTACAGGAAAGACAGGTTGTGTGTTTTTTTGGGGTGGTGGTGTGCACGCTCGAGAGAGAGGGGAGTGAAAGGGGCACAGAGAGGGATTGAGATGCGGCACAAGAAAGTGTTGTCTAGAGATCATGTGTTAGATGAAATGCCCTTTGAAAAGACAGCAAAGGTGATTGTTGACACTGCAGAGTGTTTGAATGAGGAAATGACTGTGGAAACCCCCTAAAATGAGGACTATTTACCCAATAGTGCCCAGCTTGCGTTAGTTTTAAGATTCTTGTGTGCTTTGTTTGTGTCTACAGAGTGTGTGGACAGGATTCCTTGGATTGCTCCTGAGTGTGTACAAGACACGGCTAATCTGAGTATAGCGGCAGATAAGTGGGGCTTTGGGACAACTCTGTGGGAGATCTGTTACAATGGAGAGATACCTCTCAAAGACAAAAAGCTCACTGAGGTAACAGCATACACATACATTGTTTGACGCGTGTATGTCTTAGCGTTTTCCTTTCTGTGCTGATGGATGATGTATTTTTCTTGTTTGTCATCTCCGTGAGCAGAAAGAGAGGTTTTACGCAGCGCAGTGTCAGCTGGCTACACCTGACTGCGATGAGCTGGCCAAACTCATGACCCACTGTATGACCTACGACCCTCGCCAGAGACTCTTCTTCAGAGCCATCGTCAGAGACATTGACATGGTGGAGAAACAGAGTAAGGAAAAAGAATGAGCATAAACAGATCAGATACTAAAATGTTTTTTATTGGTACCAAAATAATACATTTATTTCCTTCCTTATTCTCTATACTGACCTCTTGTGGTCAGTACCAAGAACTGAATTCATCTTGCTAAAAGTGATAAAACATGTGTTTTACCCCTGAAGTCCATTTTCAATGTTTGTCAATGTTTCTTTCGCCTACACTAGCACCAGTATGTTTTTTTTTTTTTTTTGCTGTTCTTTTGAACTTTTTATTCATCAAAGAATTCTAAGAAAATGTGTCATGGTTTCCACACAAACATTAAACAGCATAACACTAAAGGCTGGAGTAGGGACCTATGAAATCTGTTTTATTTTTTCCCAATTTCCGTATGTTTGTTCTAAATTATTTTTTTCCGTTTGAATTTTTTTGGGTTCTTTTTTTTTCCATTTTTAATTTTTCTAGACTTTGTTTTGATGGTTAAAGTAAACGATATTAATCAAAAAGCTATTAAGTCTCAAATAATTGAAATCATAAACTTTCAGTTTAACAGCAATTTATTAAAAGATTAACAAAAATGAAATTAAGGCCCTATGAAATACTTTTTATATTTTTTTTCTCAAGTTCAGTTTTATTTTTTACCAAATTCTGTGTTTTCTATTAACATTCTGGATTCTATTTTAATGGTTTCATTACATTTTAATAATCAAAAACAGCTCTAATTATTGGATTTTACATATAAAAAAATATTATTTTATTTCTTTTATTTATTTATTTATTTTTAGAAATACAGTGTTGTGTATTCTGGTAAATATTGCTTATAGAATGAAATTTTAGTAGTAGTAGTACTACCATTAAATTAAATAAAATATTTCTGCCACTGTTTCTTTAAGTTAAACCAAACTTTTATTTTGATGGGTTGCTCTGAAGACCTATAAGTTTCTGTTTGTATAGGATAGGGAGTTTTTTTTCCCCCCCAAGAAACAGTAAAATGCTCATGAAGTGACACTCAGTTCATATTGAGGTGGAAGAGGCTGAAAACACCACAAGCGTGTTTTCCAATATTTTGGAAATTTCGTGACATTCCGCGTTATACAGTAAATTCCATTTTTATGATTAGATTTCGTGTTTTCCGCATCACAGAAGTCATAGGGCCCTACTGGAGTAATGACTGTTAAAAAATTTAACTTTGCGGTCACAGGTATAAATTATATTTAAAAATATACAGTATTAAAATAGAAAACAGTTCTTTTAGATTATAGTAATATTTCAAATTTTTAAACAGTAATTCTGATTAAATAAATGCTGTATTGCTAAGCATAAGAGATTTCTTTCGAAAACATTATAAACATCTTACAGGCCCCAAACTTTTGAACAATAGTGTAGATCAGTTATAGCATTTCATAAGCATTTTTGTTATTGTACCTTTAAGATACCTATATGTTCAAGACCCCTGTTAGGATTGACTAGTCTACATGTACTGTTGTGGTTTACTCATTTTACAGTTTTTGTTTTTTTCCCTCTAGATCCATCTATTCAGCCTGTTCCAATGCTAGAGGTGGACCCTACAGTGTTTGAGAAGAGGTTCCTCAAAAAGATCAGAGACCTTGGAGAGGTATTTACTTTCTCTGTGTGTGTCTGTGTCTTTAAACACATCAAGAACAAACTGCTAATAGTTTCACTGACCATCACCTGGTAAGACTGAAGTTCATTCTTGTGTTTTCAGGGTCATTTTGGAAAGGTGGAGTTGTGCAGGTATGACCCACGGGGAGATCGGACCGGAGAGCTGGTGGCTGTGAAGTCTCTGAAGCCAGAAAACCGAGAAGAGCAGAACAGTAACCTGTGGCGTGAGATTCACATCCTAAGAGAACTTTACCACGAGAACATTGTCAAATATAAGGGCATCTGCCATGAAGAGGGTAAACCATAAATCTGAACACCATAAATAATATGGTTCCAAATGCACGAGTTGGTTGGTAAAACTTTTCATGTTTTCGTTTGAAGGTGGGCAATCCATTAAGCTCATCATGGAGTTTTTGCCGGCAGGCAGTCTGAAGGAATACCTCCCCAGAAACAAAGCTCACATAAACCTTGAAACCCTGCTCAACTATGCTGTACAGATCTGCCAGGTAAAATCACGGGTTATGATGCTGCACTAGTTGTCCAAAATTGTGACTATTTTTGGTATTTTTTTTTTTTTTTACCCCTAAAAATACACAGACACACTGAAACAAATATATAATGAAATTAAAAAACAGAAATAATCACAAACAAAAGGTCTTTTCACAGAGGAGCAAAAGAAAAAGTGCTCTATTCATTCATAAGCTTTAATACAAGAAATGGCACAACCAATGAAAAAAAAGACTGCACCTAATTTAAAAGTAAAACAGCCTGTAACTCGTCAGATAGTAAAACATTCAATTTGATGCAAAGTACATGCATCTGATTAAAATAAATTTAATTTGCATTAATGCAGTGATATAGTAAACGATAGTGTGATACGATGTAGTATAATAAAATACACTGTAATACGCTGTAGTATAGTAAAAAGTAATAGAGGTAGATTGTCTGTAATTCGCTGCAGTTTCAATTGATATCAAATTATGAGTTTTAGGGTTTGGTAAGATTTTTCTAAAAAAATCTCTTAGGCTGCATTTATTTAATCAAAAATATAGTACAAGGTATTATCGTGAAATGTTATTAAAATTGAAATAAAATAACATAAATTAATGTCATATGTTTTAATGTGTAATACGTTTATGTGATGGCAAAGCCAAATTTCCAGCAGCCATTACTCTAGTCTTCAGTGTCACATGATCTTTCTGAAATCATTCTAATATGCTGACTTGATGATAAAATAAAATAAAAAAAAAATTGAAGGTTGAAAAGTTGTGCTTTTTAACATTCCTGTGCAATATTCTGTGATTTAACATGTCCTTACTGAATAACAGTATTCATTTCTCATAAAAAAAACAAACAAACAAGCAAACAAAAAAGACATGCCTAATATAACATATATGTGACCCAGGACCACAAAACCAGTCATAAGGGTCCATTTTTGTGAATTCATACACTTAATAAACTGACGTATGGTTTGTTAGGATATGACAATATTTGGCAGAGATACAACTATTTGAATATCTGGAATCTGAGGGTGCAAAAAAAAATCAAAATATTGAGAAAATCACCTTTAAAGTTGTCCAAATTAAGTTCTTAGCAATGCATATTACTAATCAAAAATTAAGTTTTGATTTATTTACGGTAGGAAATTTACAAAATGTCTTCATGGAACATGATCTTTACTCAATATCCTAATGATTTTTGGCACACAAGAAATATCGATCGATAATTTTGACCCATACAGTGTATTTTTGGCTATTGCTACAAATATACCAGTGCTACTTATGACTTTTGTAACAGGGTCACGCATTTTCTCATATAGTTCTCATAATAGGCAATACTTAGTGATATATTAATTCATTCATAAATATTATGTCCATTTAGTCAACAGTTGCTTTCCACATTGCTTATTTTTGCTCTGCTTGTTTGTTGTCCTTATGGCCTTGTACTCAGTGTCCAACAATAACAACAGCTGCTTCCAGCGATCCTTTGTGTTCTCATGCTCTGGCTTTCTGAGCCCATATGTTGTTTGAAATACAGACCGGTGTTGTAACATTATGCTCACCCCTGCTGTTTTTTGACCTCTTACTCCAGGGCATGGACTACCTGGGCTCTCGCAACTATATCCACAGAGACCTGGCGGCCCGAAATGTTCTGGTGGAGAATGAAAACACGGTAAAGATCGGAGACTTCGGCCTGACCAAAAGCATTAAGGATAATGAGGGTTATTACACTGTGAAAGATGATCTGGACAGTCCAGTGTTCTGGTAAGAATCACTCATGAGAGGCCCTGCTATATACAGCAGTGGCCAAGTATGTTAGACTAGATCTCCATTAAATCTAATATGAACCATGTGCATGGTTATGCCATGTATCATCATCATCATCCATAACTTTATTACGTATAATGATGAAATTTTCTTGGAAAATCCGCTTTGTAATGACTCTATCCTCTTTTTCCAAGGTATGCTCCAGAATGCCTGATCCACTGCAAGTTCTACAGGGCGTCTGACGTCTGGTCTTTTGGAGTGACCATGTATGAGCTACTCACATACTGCGATACCTCATGCAGCCCTATGTCGGTAAGCAGCCAATCAGATGTTTTTAGCCCTGTCATAAAAGCCTTAAAGGGATAGTCCACCCAAAAATTAAAATTCTGTTATTAATTACTCACCCTCGTGTCGTTCCAAACCCGTAAGACCTTCATTCATCATCTTCAGAACACAAATTAAGATATTTTTGATGAAATCCGAGAGCTTTTTGACCCTGCATAGACAGCAACATGTTCAAGATCCAGATAGTTAGTAAGGACATTGTTAAAATAGTCCATGTGACATCAGTGGTTCAACTATAATATTATAAATCTACAAGAATACTTTTGTGCACCAAAAAACAAAAATAATGACTTTTTTCAACAATTTCTTCTCTTCCGAGTCTTGAGAGTACATGATGCATGTTTAAGTTTTTTATATTTATATATTTCAGTTACATTTTTTTTTATTTCAAGTAATGAAAATGCTTTTATGGTTTTAGTTAAGCAACCATAGATTGAATAGAAGAGTAAATAAATTAAAGTGAAAATAAGGAACACATTAATAGAAGAGCAAAAAACAAAAGCACAAGAGGATTAACATAATACCACAAATTTAACAGCTGCACTTAGACTTGCGTAATTATCTTAATGCAAATGTGTTATGTAAATATTTCCTTATGTAAGTATTTTACTTTTGATTGCATTTCTAATTCAGTGTTTGATTATAAGCAGCAGGAGGGTAATACAGATTTGTTGTGAAGCAAAACTGAGCACTTTTAGCCCACTTAGAAAGGCCATGTTCATTTCTGTAGGCTGAAAGAAGCCCTTGTTTAGGAGGTGCTGGTGAGTCTGGTTCTTCTCTCTCTGTCTCTGAGAACATGGCAGATGGTGCCAGTCTGTGCCCACAGTGGCAGATGTCTAACCCAACGGCTGCGGTAGACGTCTGCACACCAATCCCCACTTTTTTTTTCTGCATGCCGCTTTTGGAAGAAACGTCGTTATTGAGGGATTTGTTAGATTTTCACATTGTACACAATGCAGGCGCACAATGTAATGCTTCCTCACCCACTGACAGCACTAATGGGTTAAAGGTGGTTTACTAGAGGATGAATGTTTAATACCTTAGTGCTTAATTCTGAATTAGGCCAGTGACCCAACTTTTGTACACCCCCACAGGTGTTCCTTAAGATGATTGGTCCAACACATGGCCAGATGACTGTTACCAGATTGGTCAAGGTCCTGGAGGAGGGAAAGAGACTTCCAAAACCAGACGGCTGCTCGGACAGGGTAATGTTTATTAAAATAGTGTTTATTTATATTACCGTTAGGGGTATGGAAAAAAATTAATTATTTTATTTAACAAGGATACATTAAATTGATCAAAAGTAACAGTAAATACATTTAAAATGTTACAAAAGATTATTTAAAATAAAGTTCTTTTAAACTGTCAATTTAAAAAATTGGTTCACGGTTTTTGCAAAAATATTAAGCAGCACAGATGTTTTAAACATTGATGATAAATGTTTCTTGAGCGGCAAATAAGCATATTAGAATGATTTCTGAAGGATCGTGTGACACTGAAGACTGGAGTAACGACTGCTGAAAGTTTAAATATGTTAACATAGAAAATGGGTATTTTAAATTGTAATGTTTCACATGTTTACCACTTTTACTGTATTTTTTATTTTAAAAAAATCTGACTTGGTGAGCTCAGATCTCAAAAACAAAAAATATTACCGACCTTAAACATTTGAATGGCATTGGAATTCAAAAGTTTGGGATGAGTAAGATTTTTTTGTTTTTAAAGTCTTTTCTGCTCATCACGACTGCATTTATTTGATTAAACATACAGAAAAAACAGTAATATTATGAAATATTATTGCAATTTATAATAGTGGTTTTCAATTTTAATATACGTTGAAGTGTAATTTATTCCTGTGATGCAAAGCTGAATTTTCAGCATCATTACTCCAGTCTTCAGTGTCACCTTCAAAAAATTAATGTTGAAAACAGTTGTGCTGCTTAATACTAATATTTTTTCCAGATTCTTTGATGAATAAAACGTTAAAAAGAGCAGCATTTATTTAAAATAAAAATCATTTGTAACAATATACAACACCGTTCAAAGTAGGGTCAAGACATTTTAATTTTTTTTTCCTTTGAAAGAAATTAATACTTTTATTCAGCAAGTATGTGTTAAATTGATAAAAAGTGATAGTAAAGACTTACATTGTTAGAAAAGATTTCTATGTTGAATAAATGCTGTTCTTTTAACTTCTTATTCATCAAAGAATCCTTAAAATCATAGGCTCCAAAAAATATTAAGCTTCACAACTGTTTCCAACATTGATGATAATTCAGCATATTAAAATGATTTCTGAAGGATCGCGTGACACTGAAGACTATAGTATCTGCATCACAGAAATTATATTTTAAAATATATTAAAATAGGAATCTTACTTTAAGTTGCATTAATATTACTTTTTTCTGTATTTTGATCAAATAAATGGAACTTTGATGAGCATAAGAGACTAACATTTATAAAAAAAATGTAAAAAGTCTTACCGATCCCAAACTTTTGAAAGGCAGTCTATGTTACAGATTATATTAGCATAATAATATTGTACTTAAAGTCACCTCTGAGATCTTAAGTAATGATAGAGAATTCTAAGGAATTCTAGTCCCCACCCACACATGCAACGGAAGTCTGAGGAGCAGCCGTTGCCCTATAGCCGTCCATTAGCTGTCAAGGTGTTTTTAACCGTCAAGTTTCCGCTAACTGATAGTGTGCCATAGGTGGGAGTGAGTCTTTTATCTTTGAGCAAACATAATTCTTATTTTCATTTATTTACATAAAGTATGTGCATCTGTTGTAAATAAAAATCGTTTAAAATGTAATATTCAAATTATTTTTTTGCATTTTTTTATTTACATAGTTAAATGATTGTTAGTATACATATTTGACTTTATTTGCCCTAACGTTTCTGACATTATCATTTCGTAATTTTACAAATCGCCTTCCAGCCACACCTTTGTAAATGCTGCCATAGGATATTTCCTGCTTTATGAATTGCGGAATCGCACATTTCTTTCATGATGGCGCAGAGTTGGATGATTAAACAGCAGCTATGAGCGTCGCTCCAGGGCTTGTGTCTGATTGTAATCTTTTGTGTTTTGACAGTTGTACACTCTGATGAGGAGATGCTGGGAGGCGACACCTGAAAAACGAATCGACTTCAAAGGCCTGATTGCCGACTTTCAGCAAATGATTGACAATCAGTAACTATGGAAATGAGATGGGACGCAGACTCCGCCTCTTTTGGAAGTCCCGGAGAGACAAAACCCAACACATCCCGAGAAGAAGAAAAAAAAAAGTATAAATGTGCATTGTAGCACTCTTTTAATATACTCTCCTTCCCTCACATTACGACCTCATAATGAAAAACTGCAGAACTTTTGAAATAGCCAAAAAGAAACCGCTAGAACCACTGAAGCGGACAGTCAAGACGCTGTCCGGCCTCTTTCTCTCTGAATATGCAAATATGTAACTGCCAGTCTCAAGTCGCTCGTGTTTCTCTTCAAAGAGACTCGTATCACTCTCAGCTTCATATTGTGCCTCAGTGTCACAGCAGCCATGATGCATGTATCAAAAAAGCCCATAATTTCCCAAGGTGCATTACAGCATGCGCTGTACGGGTTCTGCCCATCGTGAGGCATATGCAACGACAGCGACGTGATGAAAAGGACTGTTGTTCTTTGCAAGAAGAGGAACGTGTTAGAATGTAGATTTGGAGCTTTGATGAGCGAATGTCGAGTGGATCGTGCCCCTTCTCATGAGACGATTAACGTGTAAAGTATGTTGAGCACTCAAACACTGTAGGTTTGTCTGACTTGGAGGGGACAGCTGTCCTCCTTGGAAAATTCCAAACGTGCTGGATTACCGGAGAACTTTGAAACAGCATGCGCCGGTCAAGATGCCACATTCAAATAGCTGTACTTCCTCTCTGAGCTTCACATATGCCACGGAAAACTGAAGAGGAGGATTCTGACAATGTGGAAGGAGAACGTCTTTAATGAAATGGCCACTAGGGGGCAGTAAAGCTTATGAAATATCTAAGAAGAAAAAAAAAATCACATTTTATGTTGTGCAAATATATTCCAGACACCGCTAACTTTCAGAAACTGAATTAACCATGTTCGCGAAATACTGTAGTATTTTATCTGTTCCTTTTTTTTATCGAAATGGAATTAAAAAGTGAGCGACAAAAGTGCATCATGCAGATATTTTGTCATTGACTGCAAGATGGATACTGATGGTGAAGAGAAGGATCACTGAAATTAGTTTAGCGTCTTAAAAGCCTTAGCTGTTATTCATATAGCTAAAAGAAGACTAGATATTCAAAGACGCACTAATTCCCATCTGATTATCAGATTTATGGTTAATCCTCACACATGGTTCCTGAAAAGGAAAAATGATTCATCTCCCAGGTGGAAGTGTCATGTGGTTTTGCGTTGTGGAATGCACGTCGCTACGTTCTCGTATCTACGCCTCCACAGTGGAGATGAGAATGGTCAAAGGAAAAAAAGTCACGAGAGACGGGAGACGTAATTTTCCTGTCTTTTAATGTGGAATGCAAAACAATTCCATCTGCTTGAAATGAAACCCAAACCTATTTTCCTCAAAAAGAATGACAACAAAATTGTATCCAACAGGGTAAATGTACATAAATACACATAAAATAATAAATACAGTATTTTTTTTTTGCTGTTAAATACTCAAAAGCATTGAAAACATCTACTGAAAAAAGACGATTTTTTTTTCTTGTATTGCAGGAGTATAGGCATGCTTCCACTGTTTCTAAAAATAGCTTATTCACAGTAAAGCAATATCAATAGAGTCTGGATTATAAAATATTGCAAAATCTTAATTCAAGGTGGAAAAGAAAAGAAACTACAACCTTTAAACTAAAAAACAGCCTGCAATGTGTGTACAAAGCACAATAGTGTTGATAACCCTGCGTGTTTGAACGGGCGACTGGACCTTCTACGTCATTAAAAGACACTTTAGTATTGCAAAGCTTTGAGATACAAGCGCACACGCATTTTTATGACATTCAAAGGGGTAAAAGTGACCTTGACATTACAGCTTTGACTTGAAATACAAGGGGACATCAGTTTGTTGACCTTCAGCAAAAATGGTAAAATACACCAAGTTCATAAATGCAAAATAGGCACAATGTAAAGAGATGATTGACTTTAGTAACTCAAACATCTCTTTTCAAGGTAAAATAGTCAGGCTTGTCTTGATTTGGAGCAGTGGAAAGGTTGGAGAACAGGAGAGAGGAGACTCATGGGAAGGTGACCAGAAGTACAAGTGCTTTGTAATCCCTGTAGAGTGTTATTTTGTAACATTTTGAACAGAACAGAAATTTACAAATAATTTACTTACCCCCTTGTCATCCAAGATGTTCGTGTCTTTCTTTCTTCAGTCGTAAAGAAATTATTTATTGAGGAAAACATTCCTGAATTTCTCTTTATATAGCGGACTTCAGTGGTGCCCCCAGGTTTGAACTTCCAAAATGCATTTTAAATGCAGCTTCAAATGGCTCTGAACGATCCCAGAAAAGGAAGAAAGGTCTTATCTAGCGAAACAATAGGTCTTTTCGAAACAAATTATATACTTTATAACCTAGAATGCTCGTCTCTGTGATGCGCATGCGTAGTCTGTGTAATTCGGTTCAATACAGTTAGGGTAGGTCGAAAAACTCCCGTCTCGTTTTCTTCTTCAACTTCAAAATCGTCCTAAATCGCTGTTTTGCCCTTTTTTGTAAAGGACGTTTGATGTTCTTTGCTTGTTCACTTTGTAAACACTAGGTTGGTACGTCTGTAGCGATGTAGGACGAAGTTAAAGTTGGGGAAGAAAACGACGTAAGAGTTTTTCGACATACCCTAACTGTTTTGACCGTATTGACCCGGAATAAAACAGTTTACGCAGACCTACAGAAGACGAGCGTTTGAGGACAAAAAGTATATAAATTGTCAATTTGTTAAGAAAATGACCGATCGTTTTGCTAGGTAAGACCCTTCTTCTTCGGCTGGGATCCTTTAGAGCTATTTAAAGCTGCGTTTAAACTGCATTTTGGAAGTACAAACTTGCGGGCACCACCGAAGCCCACTATATGGAGATCATTCCTGACAATTTTTCCTCAAGAAACATAATTTCTTATCGACAGAAGAAAGAAAGACATGAACATCTTGGATGACAAGGGGGTGAGTCAATTATCTGTACATTTTTGTTCTGGAAGTGAGATACTCCTTTTACATTTTACTCTTAACCTTTTCCTAAAAAAAGGCCTTCGTGTTTATAAATGGTGGTTTTGTGCTGAAAGTGGGACGCAGAGCCTCAGGTACCGATGTAAATTTGGGATTGTCTTTATGCTTGTCTTAACACATAAAAGGCAACATAAATAGGACGCAATAACAGAGGCTCCTCCTCAAATGTGTTGTCAGTCTGTTGTGGAGGTGAGAGAATGGCTTTCAGAGAGAGAACAACCAAAAGACGATCACTTCAAAAGAGTAGAAAAAAGAAGGCACACAGCCTTAATCATAAACGAATGAACGCGCCAGGCAAACGCCTGTATGTGCTATGTGGTAGCAAAGCCAAACAACGGCTCCTTTTAAAGACAATCTGCTGGCAGACTGCATCCAACCAGTAACCAACAGTGTACTGCAAATAAAATCCAATTTTTAATGAGTATCGGTCTTATTTACCACGAATAATATCGAAATGTGGTTAAAACAAGCTCAGTGCAAAGTAAAGGGATACTTTATTTACTCACCCATGTATTGTTACGAAACTAACTGTGCAATTTTGAAGGATTAACCGTTTTTTCCTATAAAACGAAAGTCAATGGGGTCCAAAACAAAATGAGGCCTCACTCACTTTGTATAAAGCAGTGTTGTTATCGTTAACTAAAACTAAACTTTAAACTATTAACGTTTTCGTTAAACTACTTACATTTTTAAATGTTAATATGTTAATGTTTATATGTATATACTAAAATATATGAAATATAAACTTAAAATTAAAACAGAAAATATAAAAATTAAATTATATTCATGTATGACAGCAAAATTGTCAATAATTTTACTGAAAATTGTCATACATATGCTAGCAAAATTTCTAAAGACTAAATTAAAACCTGAAAATATATATTATAAATGTTAATTCAAAATATTAATAAATATTTTAAATAATAGTGTGTGTATATATAATAAAAAATTAAAACATATATTTTTTAAATATCTTCTGTTGGGTTCCTCAGGTTTGGAACAACATGAGGTTGAGTAAATAAAAACAGATTTTTTTTTTTTTTTTTCACATTTTGGTGAACTTTTCCTTTAAGACTTTATTTGTCCCATTGGGAGATTTATTCCACTTGTTTTAAGTATTTAAATTAAGAAAAAACTAAAAATTGCCACGCAACATGACAAAATACTGATCTTCAACATTGATTATTGTAATATCTTATATTTTTGCCTCTCATGTATATTTATGTTTTTAAACGTGTATATTTTAGTGAAAAAAGACCGATATAGATTAAAACCAGCATTTTTTTGCAGCATAAAATCACTAAAATACAGACTCTCTCCATTAAAGAAGCAAAAAGATTAAACCACAGAACAACAGACCACTAATATCCATATAAAGGCATTATGTTAGATTATTACCATGTGGGTGTTTGCATCAGGGCATCAGTTTTATCCTACACACAACCACTCCACCCCTTGACATCTTTCCAGCAGATTATTACTATTTCTACACTAATATATTATTACTCATACTGTTATTAAAAAGCAACCACTGGCAGCATCGTAGCTGAAAGTTGTGTGGAGGTCACCCCACCGACACCTGGGGGAAAAAAGTCACCTTGACGTACGCGGTGGTAGTTTCTCCAGAGAAGGTAGAGGTTATTGCCTTAGCCATGTCTTCTCTGAGCGCCGTGTTTTAAGGCTCCTGCAGTATTCAGAATGGCTGATCGTTCCTACAGATACAGCAGTATGTACAGAGACGCACGTTTAAAGATTAATGAACGCGTTTCCCGTACACTTCGGAAAAGCGAATCGATAGTCAAGATAAACAGTGACACATTAAGCAAGACGTTAATATTAATAATATTCTCAATGTCTGTACACAGTAAAAAATACACTCGTTTCGCAGAATATACAATATACACTGGCTATGCCCTACCCTGTCAAGAAAACAAAAAATCTTTGAAAGTTGTTATTCTCTGAGTGTAGCTCAATCTTTATCAGCCCTTAACCATTTGTACAGTAAAACACGGACACGGAAAACCCCTCTAGAGTGGAATGGTACGTCCCGCCTGGGAGAGAGGTACAAAGGCAGAACAGAAAAAGAGAAATATCAATTATCTTAACGCATCATTTGGGACAGAGAGCAATTTTAAGAAGTCCTGCCTGGCGTCGGACAGAAATAACAACAGTACCCACATCCACGTACGGTTCAAGAAGAGGCATAAACCTCCTTACGCACAATAAAATGTACAATCTTTTCATAAATATTGGTTATAGACTAAAAGTTAAGGCTTGGACATGACAACAGCAACATACAGCGAGTACTGAGAGCGGGTGCGAGTTAGATCCTCTTCTTCTTGAAGTAGTCGGCGTACTGGCCCCCAAGACCCTGCGAGTGCTGGCCTACATACGGCCCCTCTGATGTCACTTCCTGTGTAGGCAGTGTGGGGTATTCTCGCTTCTGTCCTCTAGCCTGACTCTAGGAGAGAGAGAGAGAGAAAGAAAGAAAGAGGTTGATTATAACAGGCACGATTACAGTGATTAGAATGATTTCACCTGTTTGGTGATGATGGTGATGTACGTGACTCATTGTTCACTGTATGCTGGAGTCTGAGTGACATACAGTAAATGAGTGACGGTTTTTTTGTGTTCCATACAGTAAATGACTGACGCCGTCTCCCTCAGCCCACACACGCGTCTGAGGAATTTTCTCTGACTCTTGCACTACGATAAAGCGCCCATTGTTGAATCAGTGAAGCGCTGTTAGAGGTGTTTATCTCTCAATGTGTCAGTCTTCCACTTCCAACTAAAGAATAAAGTTACTGCCAGATTCCTACTGGTTTCTTCACCATCAAGCAGAGCAGAAACACACACACACACACATACACCATATGTATTCAGCTGACCTATCTATCCATCTACCATTCTGTATATCATTTCATATATCTTTCTGTTTGTCTAATATATTTATAATAGTACAGTTTTTTACTGAAATGGTGCTTCATATTTTATTGTCAGACATTTTTGCCTCGCTCACATACAGTTGAAGTCAAAAATTTAAATACACCTTGCAGAATCTGCAAAATGTTAATTATTTTAACAAAATTAAGGGGGAACATACAAAATATTTTATATGCTGACCTGAATAAAATATTTTACATAAAAGATGTTTACATAAGTCCACGAGAAAATAA
>JAHKKF010523036.1:9608-22039 GCA_019740295.1 Labeo calbasu | reverse complement strand
TGATTGAAATCCAAAGTTATATCTGTTAATATCAATGGTCATGAATTAACATGAACTAACAATAAAAAGTTGTAGTTTTATAAAATAATGTTAACAAAGATTAACAAATACTGTACCAAATGTATTGTACATTGCTAATGTTAATGCACTGTTGAAAAAGTTTGATGAAATAAAAAAGAGGATACAATTTACATCATTTGTTACATTTAATTACCCTTTTGAAGATTTTGAGACATAAACAAGAGTGAAAATCATTTTTTTCTGACACGGGAAGCCATACGAGTTTGGACGAGTCAAAGATAATCAAAGGAATGTTTTTTCATTTTAAAATCACCAACAATTGCAACGATGTACTACGTAATTTAGAAACTATTCCCTCTAAACAATATCTCAGACCCTCAAACAATGCGTCTGAGAACAACACAAAAAGATTGAGAAGAAAATCAAGGGAGTGAAAAAGCACTGAGCCAAGGTTAAAATGAAAAAACCTGCAGTAACCCAGAGGCCTGTACAGTGGAATGACAGATGAGCGCACAAAGCTGACTTATATGAATGAGATCACATTACTAATAAATTCCACTGGCAGGGGCCTGGGCTGGATCCTCTCACCATCTGAATGGTTAAAGTCGCCACATGCTGAGACCGGAGCTAAGTCTATTTGGTTTCAGCACATTCAAAGTGATGAATGCATTCATGAAATATTACAGAACAGAACAATATCCACTTATTTACATGCACCCGAGACAACAGCTGTAGCTAAATCATCACATTTTTGATTATGCTATGGATTCCACTCCTGATGCCTACAAGCACTTTTTTTTATATATATATATAAATGATTTTCACTTCATTGTTAGTGTTGTTCAACTGAAAATTGCCTTCTGTTTTACAATCATCCAGTTTTGTTATTTACAATTTGATAATAATAAAAAGTAATCTAAACTTGCTCAAAACAGTCTCCTCAAGTTCTATAAATGTGTCTACGTTTGACACATACAACGGTTTACGCTACTGTTGTTTTGCAGGTAGGTTTCTACAAGTGTCTTGGAAATACTGCCACAGTTCTCGTAGATTTAGTCTGTCTCAGGCTTTTCTGTCTCTTCATTTATTCCCAGACGAACTGGATGACGGTGAAATCAGATCTCTGTGGATCATACCCGTCTGTTGCTGGATTCCTCATGCACACAAAAATCCCATTGGATTTTTACAATTAATGGCATGAGGAATGTTTGGAAATGTAAACTGATATTTCCTACTGGCACGCTGCCTGAAAACTATTTGTTTGTGAACAGTTTGGCACAGTACTGTATAGAAAAATAAAAAACCTTCCTCTTCAACATACAACAAACAGATTTAAGCCAAATATTAAGTTTTAGTTATGTTTGTTCCAGTACAAATTACTTTTAGTATACTTTTCAATGAACTAGTTATTACATAGATTATTTAGTACTATATTAATATTAAAATACAAAGAGAATGAAAGCATATTCCATTCTATGTTATCAACAACATGAAGTGCACTAATTATTTCATTACATGAGGGTTTCCCAAACTGGGATTTGTGAAGGAACTGCAGTGTTTGTTGATGAAAAGCAAATCATTAATTAAAAATAACATTTTGCAAAACTGCAAGACTTTCCGAATATATGCAAGCAGCAGGATCCTTAAAATAAATTTAGGAGAAAAAATAAATTATAAAAATTATGGGTAACACTTTATTTTAAGAACCAATGATCAATATTTAGATCCCTTAACCCTACACCATACCTAAAATTAAAAAACTACCGTACTAACTTTTAATAAGCAGCAAATTAGGAGTTTATTGAGGCAAAAGTCGAAGTTGATAGCTAGTTAATAGACCTTAGAAAATAAGCGTGACAATCTGTGAATGTTTTATTTGTGTAAATACTAAGCAATCAATGAAAAGTAACTGCATTCTGACTGTATTTTAAAATGTAATATGCAATGTAATCTACACTGTAAAAAAACAAACAAACAAAAAACCAAAACCCACACAATTTGTTGAGTCAGCTTAAAATAAATAGTTACCCTGCTGTTTTAAAATTTTAAGTTCAGTCAACTCAAACAAGTTTAGTCGACTTGAAATGTTAAGATTTACTAAGTGACAACTTAGATATTTGAGTTGACTTAACAAAAAATGTGGTTTGTTAAACTTAAAAGCTGGGTAAATAACCCAGCTGCCTTAAAATTTTAAGTTGAATCAACTCAAATATCTAAGTAGTCACTTAGTACAATTTAACATTTCAAATTGACTAAACTTTTTGAGTTTTTAAGGCAGCAGGGTAACAAATTATTTTAAGTTGACTCAACAAACTTTTTTACAGTGTACATAATTTTTGGAATTTCATTATATAATCCAGATTACGTACAGTATGTACAGTGCTGGTGTAGAAACCGATTATATCATGTTTTTATAGCTTGTGAACTGTGAAGAATGCCAAACCCTGGTTTGCAAACTGAAGAAGGGCAACTTGCTACATCCAGTCTGAAATCAACCTGACAAATGCAACCTGAGCTTTGACTCGTTCGCTGTAAACTCTCGTACAGCCGCCAACGGCTCAGATTCCTGCATTATTCACTGCCTGGGAGATTCTCATATCTGTGACTGTAAATAGCAATCAGCACAATGATTTCTCGAGCCCAGATCGAATCTGCCGGGAAAGGTTCTCTAAATTAAGCAGCACGAGGTTAGCGTTGTGTAGGATCGCTTTGTCTTTTCTTCTCTTTCCATGGACTCACCAGGAAAGCTGATATCTGCAGAGATGGACGTTTTAAGCCAAACTGGCCTCAAACACATTTATTGAGACCTTGCCACTACATCAACAGCATATTCATTAAACCTGCAATAACCTTCATCATCTAAGCATGTACAAACTCACAAGCCTCACAGGAGACGAAATGCTTTGATAAAATGCATTTTTATGATCCAAGAACATGTATTGATTGAATAACATACTGTGGCAGAGCTACAGAAAGTCGGTAAAAAATAATCCTTCTCAGTTTAAATGCATACATAATTATAATCAAAAGCTCAGAGCTGAAGAACGTGCATGAAACGGTAACTAGAGCGAATCTGCTACCGCAAGAGCTGCTGAAGTTCTTTTGCTGCTACAGTATGTTGGATCTGCATAGTGTCTAATATGAAAGCTGCTTGATTAATTAATAATTTATCTGCACTCTATACTATTTCTTTACCTCTGAGGATCCGCAGCTGAATATGTCTGTTTCAAACTTTTAATCGTTCCAGCCGCACTGCAGCAATGTACAAAGGACTATATCCATTTGCCAAATGTTCTACCTTTACCACCAATGCTAACATTGCAAGCCTATGCTGAAAAGTAACATTTTTCACTTAAATATTTACAAATCTCCAAAGGCATTACTTGAGAAAATATCCATACAATATTTAAATTAGCATCTTATGTGTCTTATATGTCTTATGTTGACAAGAAAGTGCAAAATTACACCAAACCTTCAAATATTTTATATATTAATACAAACACTCAAGAGTTTGGGGTTGGTAAGGTTTTTTGTTTGTTTGTTTTGTTTTTTAAAAAAATAATTATTTTTTTGCTCACCAAGGCTGCATTTATTTAATCAAAAATACACTAAAAACAGCAGTTTTGTGGAATATTATTACAATTTAAAATATCTGTTTTCCATGCGCACTTTGTAAAATATGATTTATTGCTGTGATCAAAGCTGAATTTTCAGCATCATTACTCCAGTCTTCAGTGTCACGTGATTCTTCAGAAATCATTCTAATATGCTGATCTGCTGATCAAATAAACATTTCTAATTATTATCTAGACTGAAAATGGCTGTGCTGCTTCATATTTTGTGGAAATCATGATATATTTTATTTTTTCAAGATTCTTTGATGAATAGAAGGCTTTTGTAACAATATAAAAGTCTTGGAAACACTTCAGAATAGGGAACACATATTCACTATTACCTAAGAGTTTTTCCTGAACACACTTCTTATTTGCTGCTTATTATTAGTTGTTAGGGGTAGGATTAAGGGATCTAAACTATGATGATGCAGAACAAGGGAAAAATATGTGATTTTTAAGTCCTAATAAACAGCTAATATGTTAGCAATAGGTATTCTAATAAGCAACTAGTTAATAGTGAGAATGGGTTCTTAAAAAGTGTTACCAAAGTCTTTACTAACACTTCTGAGCAATTTAATGCATACTTACTAATTAAACGCATTACTTTCTTTCAAAATTGAGCATGTATCAATATTTAAAAATTAAAAACATGAAAATTAGCTGATCCCCAACATTTTTTACAAGGTGTACACTATTGCAATAACACTGATTCTGTGTGCTTTAGTTAGTCGTTGTCTGTTTTAATACAATGTTATGGAAAAAGCACAATGGCAGAACATTTTACACATTATGTACTAATTAGTACATAAATTCACTGACAATTCATTCTTCAAAATATCTGTATTGGATTGTTTATATCTCAGTGTTCTTTTTCGCACATATGTTCTGGTGTCAACCAGTACTTACCATATACGTAAAATTTCACATTCGAATGTGCATCTTAAAAAGTTTTATCTTAAATTTGATGAATGTTCAAAATTCCAATTTGAATTTGACAGCCTTAGTTTACATCACATTCCATCACTTGCACACCAACAGAAACTCTGCAGTGAATGGGTGCCGTCAGAATGAGAGTCCAAACAGCTGATAAAGACATCACAATCATCCACAAGTAATCCACACCACTCCAGTCCATCCTGCATACAGTATGTGTTTTATATTTTGTCATATTTGATACATCAGGCTTTCATGGCTCATATAATATGATATAGTGAGAATATGAAGCGCAAACCTGAGGAGGAAAGAACAGCTCAGTTTTATGCAGAGACCCAAACTGAGCAAAAATAGGCAATTTGGTGCAGATGCTGAGATTTATATGATGAAAGAGATGAGCCTTTATAACAGATACTCACATAAAATAATACAAACATCAGTCATGACTCTATATCTCCATAATATGTCGCAGCAAGATGATATTTAAATTCTTAGTTTTAAGATTAAAACATATAATGCAAAGCAACAAAAAGTTTGTTTTTCTCCCACAGTCCATCAGTTAAAATACTGAGAAGACAAAAGCTGAAACAAACCCGTTATTAAGGCCTTTTAACTTTAAACCGCTGGTTCTGGCTAAAATACAAGTCCGTAATAATAGTTTTTCAGCTTCAGTGAAAAAGTCCATCTCCTGTTGTCTCCCACAATCCACCCACATTTGTTTCAAGCGGTTTTGGATCATAAATGGTGCTTGATCTGCAATCTGGAGTGGTGTGGATTACTGGTGGATTACTGTGATGTTTTTATCAGCTGTTTGGTCTCTCATTCTGACGGCACCCATTCACTACAGAGCATCCATTGTGACGGAATGCTGCATTCCTGCCTGAGGGTGAAAACGTTTTCAGCAAACGTTCATTTTTTTGGTTGAACTATTCTATTATTCTGCCATTGGATAATGCCAGTTTGTCCAGTTTATGTGAAATGACCTTTCCACCTCTTCCACTCACTTTTGCCAGTTCTATTTTCTTCTGCCTAGGTTTTCACAAACAAGCATTACTCCTAGAAAACTCCCATCGGTCATTAAGCGGCAGACACGTGGCTCGAATCGAAACTTCATCATTTACATCAAAAGTTGCCGGCTAAGATGAAAGGACTTACTGATGTTCTCGGCAGGCACTCTGACGACAGCGGGCTCGATCAGGTTGTCTGCAAGGACAAAGGCTCCTTCCTCCAGGGTATCAAGTAACATAGTAGCGGCATGTGTTTGCTCTGTGGAATTCATGTCCTCCCAGGATTTAAGGGCTTCTGGCCTCAGGAGGTTGTCAACCGTGTCCACGATGGCCTGTAACCATGGAAACAAGAGAAATGACAGGCGGTTGATATTTTTCCTTAGCTTTCCTTAGGAAAAAAAAAAAGGATCCAGCACATGGAATACACTGGAGAGGAGAGAACTGAATGAGACTTGTGACACGCAACGACTATAATGGGATATGAAACACTGCAGTGCAATCCGTGCAAAAACACACTGCTTGACTCAACAGTTCATGTGTTGTTTGCGTTTACGCCACCTTTCATTAACGGCTCCGAAATAATCATCTTATCCACTTCCGATACCAATTATTCATCATTTCCAAACAGTTTCTGTAGTTCTCCAAAGATCAGATTTCTCTGCTTACAAAAACTACCTTCACTACTGGACATAAGAGTCCACTGGGTTTCCCACACCAACTGGACACAATCTGCTTGATTGTCATATTCAATTTCCTGTTGGGGATCAATAATGTATGCATTCCTATCTGTAACAGGACACCATACTGTCACGAAAAAATCTTTCCTATAAAGTAAAAAGCATTATTGGACTGGAAGCGGCTCACAGATTATAAAGACTCCAGAAAACGGGATGTTCTCATTGGTATCCATTTCATTTGCAAGGGCCTTAACCAATATGCAATTCATTTAAAGAATCCCAAGGCGACTACAGTGCTTTTGAGTTTAAAGGAGGATTTTAACTTTGCAAAGTCTGACATATGAAATAATAGTCAGAAAAAATCTATTTAAAAAGGAACAATTCACTGAACCTTTGCACAAAATCTAAAAGATAAGTTTCTGCATACGGTATGCGTTTTATATTTTGTCATATTTGATACATCAGGCTTTTATGGCTCATATAATATGATATAGTGAGAATATAAAGCGCAAACTTGAGGAGGAAAGAACAGCTTTATTTTATGCAGAGACCCAAACTGAGCAAAAATAGGCAATTTGGTGCAGATGCTGAGATTTATATGATGAAAGAGATGAGGCTTTATAACAGATACTTACGTAAAATAATACAAACATCAGTCATGACTCTAAATCTCCATAATATGTCGTAGCAAGATAATATTTAAATGCTTAGTTTTAAGATTAAAACATATAATGCAAAGCAACAAAATGACTGAGAGATGAACAAAAAGTCTGATGATCATTATGGAATGGCCATCATGCCACTGAATAATTCTGTCTTCTTTTTCTTCTCAGAATTGCATGATATAAACTCACAATTGCAAGTTATAAAGTCAGAATAGCATGATATACACTGACCTCCAAAAGCTTGAAAACGCCCTAGAAAAGTGGGGTTTTGCACAATATTGGCATGAATCCTTTTTAATTTGTGATGATTTTGCACTGATAAGGACAACACAAACTATGAAAACATATTTTATCACATAAACAGTTTATACATAGAAAAAAACAGGGCTGTTTCCAAACTTTTGGAGGGCAGTGTAAGCTCACAATTGCAAGAAATAAAGTCAGAATTGCAAGATAAAAAGCAATTCTGACTTTTTCTCACAAATGCGAGTTTGTATCTCACGACTTTTTTTTCTTGCAATTCTGACTTGTTTTCTCAGGAATGTGGAACGTAAACTTGCAATTGCGAGTTAAAAAGTCCAGAGGGGAAAAAAATGATAAGTTTATATGACAAGTTAGACTTTATTCCTCAGAATTGCTATTTTCTTTTCTCGAAGTTCTGAGGTTTTTTTCTCACAATTGCAAGTACATACATGTATCTCACACCTCTGAGAAAAATGTCAGAACTGCAATATATAATCTCACAATCCTGAGAAAAAAGTCAGAATTGCGAGACATCAACTCGCAATTGTGAGAGAAAAAAAGTCAGAGATAAAAAGTAGCAATTACCTTTTTTTTATTATTTTTTTTTTTATCAGTGGCAGAAACTGGCTTCCATATATTTGAGACTCACTGATTTCTTTAAAAATAATGTCTGGATAATCAAGTAAAGTAACTGCTTCAGTCCAGTAAGTGTTCATCTGGAAACATTATCAATGTCAGAGTTATTCTTACATTTACTTGACAAAAATCAGTAAAGATTTTACAAGTGAAGCACAAGCTGAAGGTGGACGTTTGCACAATTACACTAAAAGACCTTTTGCTCGCAAAAAATGTATGAACCATCAATCAGGCGACAAAGCACGTAGTAGATTGTGGGCAACAGGTTTTAACAGCAAAGTTTTGATTGTGTTTATAATTTAGAGCTCTTAGAAATGTGTGTATTATCAAAAACATTCTTTTGCTCAGCTTTCAAAAGCCTCAAATTTCGTGAATAAAACATTTCTGTTTATATAGTTTGTTTAAAACATTCTCATGTAAACTGTAACATTCAATTCAAAACAATTTATGTAAGGAACGATTTTTATGACTTACACAAAAAATATAATTTATTCTGCTCATATATCATAAATGTAGCCCCTTTTCTCAAGCTTTCGTTTGCTAAGCTTCGCATGGAAACATTTTTAAATGTATGTTTAGTCTTTTAAAATATGGAAATAAATTAAACTCTAAATATTTTAATATTTAAGTTT
This sequence comes from Labeo calbasu, assembly GCA_019740295.1. Taxonomy (NCBI): domain Eukaryota; kingdom Metazoa; phylum Chordata; class Actinopteri; order Cypriniformes; family Cyprinidae; genus Labeo; species Labeo calbasu. Next base: position 13,611 of record JAHKKF010523036.1, on the reverse strand, counting down.
CAAATGTTTTAAATGTTATGTTGCCAAATGTAAATGAAGAGAAAACCTACAACACAAAATTTGAAGTTTAAACAATAAAAAAGGAAAATTAATTAAAATGTTAACTTGACTCTGAACTTCTAAAAGACTTGCGAAGGCTCATGCGCTCCAGTCCCAGACGGGTTGACCTGTAAACTGTAGAGATTGTGAGAGGATCTCATTACCACAAAGCCCTTGAATGACATGCAATAATGGCAGGACACTTAACCCATGATTACTCCAGTGAGACTCCCCTGCAATTACACTACTGTAAGTCAAAAGCATCTGTTGAGCCACAAGTAGCGTTCACAGCCCTGTTCTCGCTGCTTGTCAACTTATTATGGACACGCATTGATTGAGTGCCGTGTGGGTCGTCTGAAGTGCGAGTGGCCTTGTGGGCTGTAAGGTTTCTTTCAGGTCTGAAGCTGTGCTGAAAGCATGCGGCCATACGCGCTGCCACCAATTATGACGACATCAGACATTAAAATGAAAAGTCTGGTCTCAACAGCGAACTCTTCTGCAGTTCAGTTTGTGAAGGACTTTAATATCATTGTGTATTGAAAACGGAGATGGATTTCTCTCGTTTTTATCCGGGCAGCGCTTTACTTTTACTGGCTTTATGCATTTATGAAGACTAATGCACGGTAAAAAATGTTTTTTGAAGCTGTAAAAAAAAACGCAAACTCTTGAGTACATTTTAAAAGAAAATACAATTTCAGTCACCCCACCTGAACATTTCTGCAGGTTTTATGAAGATAAATTTAAGACAAATTAAAGACAATTTGAGGAATAAAATGAAGAGAACACAATAAAAATACAACAACTAATCTCAGTTACTTTTTAATTTTACAAAAAATAAATCATTGAATAGCTCTGCTTCCAACTACTAGACTATGAAAATATTTTTTACTGATCTCACATCGAAGAAAATGATGCTCTTCCTCTGTATTTTTGTCCTGTTTTCCAGGGCAAATGTCTTAAATCAAGATACGTTTAATAGAGAAGCAAAATGATACAAGGAGTCTTCTTTTCTCAGAAGTTGAAAGAAATTAAACAAACAAGAACAAATATCTGCTAATGGGCTCAGAAAAATCAACTTAATTCAAAGGGAATTTTCATACCCAATTAACAGATATTTGTTCCTTGTTTTAAGCATAAACTTGAATAGTTTTATTCAGCTCATGAATTTACATTTGCATCTCAAGTGAATGTATTTTGATTTAAATGTTTTTAGATATTTATTTTGGAAAACAAAACAATCTGGGGAACACTTTCTTTTCTGCAATGCATGCAACATAAGCAATGATTTCTACTCTAATTTAAGACCTTCTTAAGGTGGATTTTAAGGCCACTGGAAGTGTGAATTAAGGCCTTTTAAAGGAGAAGTCCACTTCCAGAACAACAATTTACAAATAATTTACTCACGCCCTTGTCATCCAAGATGTTCATGTCTTTCTGTCTTCAGTCGTAAAGAAATTATAGTTTTTTTAAGGAAAGCATTTCAGGATTTGTAATTATTTGTGAAAATGACTAGTACTTTCTGAGTAAAAATGGTTTCAAAATACACCCACTTTTTCCTCTCACAGTTTGTTCTGGAAAACTGCAAAGTGGGTGAAATAATTGACAGTGAATGTTCTTTAATAGCCTTGTCAGATCCCAAAGCCAAAACCTAAATCAAAACTCATCACATGGACATGACCGAATACAGTTTTGAGTGATGGATGGAGCAAAGCACAGTTTGTAACTAAAGAGTTGACAAAATTTAACCAAACTGCTGACTCATCTTGCACTCAGGGCTAAATCAATTTTTTTTGTGTTTAATAAAATGTTCTAATGCAAGCAAATCATAGTCCAAAACTGTGACAAGCTAAAGCCTATTGGTTGTTTCAATAGGTCCCACTCCATCTTCCTGTTTAAAAGGGAAATAAATCAGCACATGAAAGAAAAAAGCCATTTCATTAACAAAATGAGTCTCAATATGATATGCCATTATTGTTCTACAGGTGCAGCTTTGAAAAACTGATTGAAATATGTAATAAAGGATGACAACACTACAGCAGAGATATGCATAAAAGATTACAAAGAAATGCAAGAGGAAGAAACCGCAGCGTGAAGCGCTCAGACTGAAGCAGGTGAGGAAGAGAGCGCAAACACACTTTGATCACACTATCAGCTGACAGACCCGAGCGATTATGACTGCGGGATGTCAATTACTCAGACAAAGAACAATAGCACAGAGAAAGATGAGGGGACAGAAACCAGCCAGAAATCCAATTATTCAGAATCAACAGGAAAGCAGAGAGTGTACGGTTAAAGAAATAGTTCACCCAAAAATCAAAGCTTGCCCTCGGGTCATCCAAGATGAGTTTGTTTCTTCATCAAATTTGGAGATCTGATCAGATCCTCTGCAGTGAATGGGTGCCGTCAGACTGAGAGTCCAGACAGCTGATAAAAACATTACTCCAGTCCATCATTTAACATCTTGAGAACCCAAAAGCTGCATGTTTGTAAGAAACTAATTCATCATTAAGGTATTTTAACTACAAACCGTTGTTTCCGGCTAAAATACGAGTCCATAATCCATAATAAGTATAAAAAAAAAAAAAAAGTCCATCTCCTGTTGTCTCTCACACCAAAATCCAGCCACATATTCGTTTAGAGCTGTTTTGAACTGTTTTGGTTTGTAAACAGCGCAGATCTCTCTCCTGATTCAGACTAGATTTTTTTTTTTTTTTTAACCGGAAACAACAGTTTAAATTTAAATTCTCAAGTAGCTAACTGAGGGATTTGAGTTCTGTGGATTACTTGTGAATTATTGTGATGTTTTTTTTCAGCTGTTTGGACTCTCTGACGGCACGCATTCACTGCAGAGGATCCACTGGTGAGCATATGATGCAATGCTACATTTCTGATAAAATCTGATGAGTTTCATGATGTAGATGAGTTTATTTCTTCATCAGATTTGGAGAAATGTAGCATTGCATCATTTGCTCAACAGTGGATCCTTTGTAGTGAATGGGTGCCGTCAGAAACAGCTGATACAAAACATCACAATAATCCACAAGTAATCCACACCACTCCAGTCCATCAGTTAATGTCTTGAAAAGCCAAAGGCTGTGTGTTTGTAAGAAACAAAAAGACATTTTAAATTTAAACTGTTGCTTCTGGCCAAAATATGTCCTTAATGAATCCATAATGCATAGTAATGCTTCCTCCAGTGCCTCACATCAAAATCCAGCCACATATTTGTTTTTTGGACTGTTTTGGCTTGTAAACAAAGCTTGTTCTGTGCAGATTTCTCTGCTGATTCAGACCAGACCAATCCACTGGAGGAAGCATTATTATGGTTTATGGACTCGTATTTTAGCCAGAAGCAATCACTGAAAGTTAAAACATCTTAATGATGGCTTTGTTTCATACAAACTCAAAGCTTTTGACTTCACAAAATGTTAACTGATGGACTGGAGTGGTGTGGATTACTTGTGGATTATTGTGATGTTTTTATCAGCTGTTTGGACTCTCATTCTGACGGCACCCATTCACTGCAGAGAATCCACTGGTGAGCAAGTGATGTAATGCTACATTTCTCCAAATCTGATGAAGAAACAAACCCATCTACATCTTGGATTGCCTGAGGGTAAGTACATTTTCAGGAAAATGTAATTTTTGGCTGAACTATTGCAATAAGGAGGAGGTGAACAGATAAGAAGAAGATGGTGAAAGCAACGCAAAACAAAGACATTGAGGCAGAACTGCCTTAAAAGAGAGTTGCATATCAGCAGACAGACAACAGACGAATGGATTTCTAGCCAGACATACAAACAAGCTGCATGCAGCAGAGCAGGTGAAGGGAATTCTGGGATTGTGTCCGTATATACCTTCATATAGGCCCTGCAAGTCCTCTCTCTTTTTTGACGCTTTTTTTGGTTTCAAACACAAAGACGGAAGATTAGAAACAACACACACACACACACACACACACACA
>JAHKKF010523035.1:15185-25441 GCA_019740295.1 Labeo calbasu | reverse complement strand
ACTTGATAGCATATCTTTTGGGATAAGTATGCTTTCTGAAGAAATTTCTGAAATAAAATTCAATTTAATATTAGGGGGCATACAACTAAAGTAAATTAATTAGGGGTTCAAGCGCGTAGCTTGTACGAAATCGCTCATAACTCCTAAACTGTCAGACGCAGGCTCAAGTGTCTAATGCCGCTGAAATCCTTGGTTCACGCCGGACAAAACGCATGCCTCAGATTCGATCGTGAGCGAAATTTTTGGGGTATTTTGCATTTTTTGCAAAACCTACTTTTGCGAACTAGTCCTAGTTTTTTTGCGCAATCTGAAAAAGGCTGAGATACTAGTGTATCTCAAAAAACATGGCCGCCATTGGCCGACAAAGTTTGAGCACCTGTTAGGCAAGGTTAACGAAGGACGATCCTAGGTTTTTCGCTCAATCTGGAAAAAAAAACACAGCAGTACAATTCTCTGAAATCTCTAGGCCAATAATTATCAAAGAAAATGTTCAAGTTTACCCTTTGGGAGGCTATAACGGGGCTGTTTAGAAAAGGGGCCTATCCAAATTTACCCAAAATCTTATAAAGCCTAAAGGAAAACTCAAAACTTCACGAAACCGGCTGAACACGTGACAGGAGATTCTAAACAAGCATGCAGTGTTTTAAGGGTATCGGACCACCGCTGGCGCTATAACATTCATAAACATTAAAATGCATTACCTGGATTTGCCAAAAATGTTTTTTTAATCATTGATTTAAGTGGATGCAGCCATGCTAAATAATATGTAATGTCTTTTTCCTTATAATGTTAAAAGGCTTTAAGCACTTGAACCCTGGTAATCGCTGCTTGCAGCTATATTTACATAACTCATGTTTTATTATTCTCATCATTCTTACACATAGATAACTTTTTATAGATACATACTGTAATATGGCTGATTATTCTGTTAACTGTTGGCCATAACTGAAAAATACTGACACGTCCTCTTGAATCATTACCTAGTGTATGGTATTAGCTGTGTCTAGCATAAATGATGTAAACATATGAAGTATTTTGGACTCAAATAGAACATCGTGCAAAGAGATTTACAAAGACACCAAGGAAGCAAACCAAGTGTGAAAACAGCTGAAGTTTGCATGCAGGTACAGAGTTGTTCATTGAGCTGAATGAGTGGATAAAGTCAAACCAAATGCTATAACGCTGAGGGGCTGAAGAAGCGCACAGGACTCACCTGGTAAAGCTCAATGCGCTGCTCAGACACACGGGCCTTTGAGTTCTGCAGCCTGAAGATCCTGAGCTCTGCCTTCACCAAGTTCGAGGCGTTCTTCTCCATGGAGCTCACGTCAAACCTGAGCCTCCTGAAGTACGGGTTGTAATGTGTTGGAGAAATGACATCTGGAACAAACAGAGGGCAGCGTTACTGACCCGCTAAGACACTTTTTTCATGCACCTGAGAGTGTACAAAGAATCCAATCCCTCTGCCAGTCCTGCACACCACTATTTAGTACTTCTGGTAGCGTACTGCATGAAGCTTAATGTCGACACGAAATCTAAGCTGACTCAGCAGGGGAGTAGTTACAGGGCTGCAACTCCCATTGAGAAAAAGAAGTGCCCATTAAATGCACTAAATTAGTAAGTATCTTTGAAGTTTTTTTTCTCTTTAACCCACTGTCACCGTCCCGTATACGGGATGCCTAGGCTTACTTCACCATATTTCGCAAGTTCGCCTGCCCATCCAGTCCTGATGGGCAAAGGTAAACAAACTTGGCTTGCTCTCCTTAATGGAGGCTCGAACCCAAGGCTCGGCTTGAGCGCAGAGTTCAACCCCCCACTGCGATATTACCTAGAGGGAGAATAACAGAAACAGAGGAGGAGAAGGGGAAGTGGAGGGATGCCGGAAGAACTGAGGCTGGGACGGTGCAATGAGAGCTGCTTATATAGGCTCGTAATGATGATTGACAGGACTGAATGATTAGGCTCCTCCCGAACCTACGTTTGGAACTTCATTACAAATAAATCCTAATCTAATCATGACAAACTATATATCGCTGGAAAGGTCTAAGACTCCGAAATAGATATTTTACCACTGTTTTGTGTGACAAATTATTTAGGAAAAGTAATTAATTAAATTAGATTCATTTATGACAAGAGTGCACCTCAAAAAAATCTACATCAACACATTAACAGGAGTTCTGACCTTTTTTTGTTGCCTTTTTCCTTATCACGCTTTAGATATCATAAGAAATTATATATCAGTTGAAAACTTAAAATCTCAAAATTTATCCTTTGAAAATCATTTTTGAAATCAGACATTGCATTACCATTGAAAATGTACATTAAAATCAGATTACAAAATGTCTTCATTCATGAATTACAACATTTTGTTTGAATAGTGCATTTTCACATCTATGTTCAAAAATGGGAGTGACAGTTAAAGGGTTAAAGTATTTTTTTAAAAATGAACTGTGCTTGCATACTGTATTAATCAAATGAAAGACCACTTAAGTGTACGTACAGAGAGACACTTTTAAGACTGTTTAACACACTTAAGTATGTTTTGAAAAAGTGCGCTCTGTAATAGTGTAAATCTTTTTTTTTTTCAGTGTATAATTGCACTTATAGTCCTACTTAAGTGGGTCAGAAAAGCACTTTTAAGTTCAGCTAATTGCATTAAATTTAAACCAAAATGTAATTGTAAATAACATGCAATTAAGCATCCAAAACCATAATGTTCAGTATTTTATCAAAATATACAATTTCTGTAATAAGCACTCTTTTTTAAAGTATGCTAAAATGCACTTCTTTTTCTCAAGGGTCTGCATATTTCTCACACAGCTGATGGCACTCGAGGTGTTTAAACAATTTCAGACTTTCACTCTGTAAATCAGAGTCTTGCAGAAGCAATGAGCACTGCGGTGGTGATGTCATTTTTACGTGCAAGCCCTCGTGCTCATGGGGCGTAGTGTGTACACTTAGAGTGTGATGAAACAATAGCGGGACACACCTCTGGGGCCGGGCCGTCACGCGAGGGTCAGCTGCGGTACAGAGCCGCTCCATATGGTTCCTGAGTGAACCCAGTAGCCCAACACTCACGCAGTACTCCAAACCATGTGTGAACGGCATGTGCTTTGACAGGCTCCGTACACACGCACACACACACAGCGAGTGTGCCGAGAACCATGTGTGCAACAGCGAGATGAGAGCGACACTCTGCACAGTAGCTCAACAAATTAACAAAGACAAGCAAAGCCACATGCACAACCGTGTAAGGGAACGTCTGACGGGCCGCGTGACAATGCATGAATTACAGTGGCGTGATGTCGTGTGATACGCAGCGACACACATGATTTGCTCAAAAACAACCCACAAATGTGTGTAACTAATGTGTTTTTAGCATGAGCTTCACATGTTCCCCGTATGGCTTTTTTTTTCTGGCCAAAATATATTTGAAATATACGCTAAATATGCAAACAGTGAAGCTCAATGAATACTGAAGATATTTGTAGTTTTAATCATCATATACCAAAGTATATTTCAAAATGTGTATATTTTCAAATTATTGGTAGGAAAAAATATTTATATAAATAGATTTCAGCAAACATATTGATATATACAAATTTTTTCTGCAAAGAGAAACCATGTGTGTGACAGTGTACGATGAGGCCTGAAGCTCTAAACGGAGCCTGAGCGTTGCACAGAAGCCAGGGATTACAGAGGCTCAACGGTTTGTTTAATAAGCCTACGCAAGCAGGACGTCCGTCCACATGAGATGGACAGAAGAAAACATTTGGCAGCTGCCGTGACTGTAAGAACAATCGGGGCTTTGAAGGAAAACTGTGACTTTTCACTTCAAGGAAAACAACTTTATTACAGGGTTTGCTGGAGTACTTTACTCTGATTATTCGCAGTATTTTGTCGACAGATATTTTTGCAACTTGTATAACTGACCATTATGCAAGGCAAAGTCTCTCATATCACTCTGCAGTATAATCAATATCGAATGCGTAAGTAGCGGTGATCAAAGCTGAAATTTCAGCATCATTACTCCAGTCTTCAGTCCTTCAGAAATCACTCTAATATGCTGATTTGCTGCTCAAGAAACATGATTATTAAAAATGTTATCAAACAACAGTAAATTGGAACAGAAAGTGGAACTAAAACCCTTGTTGGTTCTAATTGGTTCCTTATTTTTATATGAGTGTGAAGCATGTATAGTGGATTTAGAGGTGATGATGGTTATCTGTGTTTGCATTAGTGAAGTAGTGAGTTCTCCATTGCTCTCAATCTCATCTCAAGCACCACAAGTCTATAAATCATTGTAAGGGTTTCTTCTCTTCTACCATCTGAACAGAAGAGCCAAGACTAGTGCACTTCCCTGAAGCTTCCTCCCTCCACCACCAGAAAAAGTCACACTTACAATGAGGCAGCGTGAGGCGCAGTGTTTACATCTCCACTGCATGAAAGGCTCTGCTGTGCTGCTACTACACTGGGCGCTTTGAGCAGAGTTCACTGAAACCGCACTCTGCTGAGTTCACACACAAGTGAGCGCGCACATACGTATAATGATACTTCTAATCTCTCTACAACACAAGCTCGCTGTCACCCTCCGGTCTGCTGGGGATTATGGGTTGAGTCAGGAAGCAAGCCGCTGATTTACACAGATTCAGTAGCAGAGAGTCTGCAACCGCTGATTTATATGAACGTGACATAAAAAATGATTAGTCACATGTGGTGCCGCTGTGGTCTGAACAAACTCATCAGAACCGCATTAGCATACACAGAAAGACTGCATTATAATTACACTGAAAAAAGCACAGAAACTAATAGGACGTGTAAAGACTTCCAAAAGTGATATGCTCTGATTATTTCACATAAACAGAGCAGAAAATATAGTTCTGCTCATGAATACATGGTTTAATTGATCCCAAGTGGCTCCAACATCAAAAATGTGATGTTAATGACTTTGTAAGAGTCTGCAAACTCAGTGATTAGTTCTTTCTCAAAAGTCAGCCAACTAATCAGGTTTGAGGAAGTGCTTTCGAGTTTTGCGTTCAGAAAGCCAGCAACAAACTAAAGGTCATATGACCTTTAAAATGTAAGATTTATGTATTTGAATTGCACTTAAAAAACGTCATCCATTTGGATTACGCAGTTTTTAACATAAAACAAGTAATAATTCTCTACTCAAAATCATGGCAGAGTTTATTTGACTTTTTGATTTTATTTAAATAATCATATTTTCAAAATGCATTAAACAAATGGTAACACTTTTTATGAAGCCTATATTTTTTAATGCATTCTAATAATGCATTAAAATGCTTGCATAATGATTTATAAATAACCTTACATTATGATTTATCATCTGATAAATCATAACAACAGTTACAATACATTATAATACTTGCTAATTGCAATGCATTAAGAATACCCTTATGATGCACTATAAATGCAGGCTTCATCTGGTGATATGAGGCTTCATACTCTTAAAAGTTATAACCTCAAATAGGTAAGTATTATAATGTTATTACATAAGGCATTATACACACCTTACAATGCATTAAGAATGCATTTATAATGCATTATAAATAGTCTTCACAAACAAATTTCTTAGAATCAGCATAAATCTGTTCACTGTGAAACAACCAAGATTCAATTGCAATAATCAGTGCAATACTGAGATTTAAACTAACTGGATTTATTGATGATGAATATATAAACTTGGTAATTGTGTATTTAAAACACATGTAGTTTATTAGTACTATTACAGAAATCTTTCATTTATGTATGACTGACAAATGTGCATCACATTAAGTTCATTAAATGAATTTTTTTGTGTGTAATTCAAATACCTAAATCCCAAATTTAGGCCTTTTTTGAGTGTAAAATTTTTGTATGTGTAAAATTAGCATGTATGACTTGACTTTACAGGCACTTTAATAGGCAAAGCTAACACTCTCAGCTGGGCGTGTTTTCTTTTTGATCACAAACAATGAAAATATCTCGCAAGGCCTTATTATTCCCATCTAAGGAATTTTACAGGCTTACATAAGCTCGTTGATAGCACCTTGTTACCAAGCACACAAAAAAATGATGTAATATAAAATAATGTAACCGTTTTTCAATAAAAAGAGATAACGCTGGAAAAAAACAGTCAGATGTGCTGCTGAAACTGAACTGGTTGAACCCGATATGAAGCGCCCACAAAGAGCAATAGCCCTGATGAATGATTCACATCTCACACACACACACACACACACACACATTTCATACACACTAATAATAACAAAGAGCCTTTTTTACGTTCCCATAAATCACTCGTCAGGTTTGCCATTGCAAACACTTGGATCTTAAACTCAGGAAGTCTTCGTGAGTGAGGACCACTTGTGATGTGCGCCAAAAAATATGCACAGCGGCTTGATCTCACAAGAGCTTCCTTCCTGAGAGGAAAGACGCTACAGAGCTGCACTGTGGCAGCCACCAGTTGTTTAGTTAGCGAAAAACGCTTATCTGATGCTTCCGTACATATTTCCAACATATAAACCTCGACCGGACTTCCGTACGCACATCTGCGAAGACATGAGATCATGCTCGTTTTAAACACCGAAACCGTAAGCCCTGCTGGTGTATAAGCTGTTTACCCTACGTGGAATATACATCTTGAAGGCATTAAGTAGTTAAATAGACACGGATCCCGGTAACCTATCTGCGCCCCTGAACGCTCGCTGATCAAACACCTGCGCCAGGAAATGCCTCCCAGTGTCCTCTGCTCCGCCACTGACCCCAGTCCTACTTCCTGTGTGCTGGATTTCCTCCAGGCTTTAATGAACAGATAGATTAGTGAGCATGTCTGCTCGATGACACGGCTGTTCGTCCTTCAGTCTCGAAATAACTCCTGTTGCTGACCAGACAGACCGTCTCTCTCTTTCTCTGGCTGGAAAATGCTGTCAGATGTGTGTTTGACAGGGAAGGAGTTAGCGTTTGAATCAAATTACACAAACACATGAGTGTACACTTTCACCTTTTCACTATCTACATTACAGTAAAACGCCCAACTCATCATCCACTACAGATGTTGCAGGTCGTGTGTCACGGGCCTCATCAGTGGCCAGAACTCTTCATCAGTGATCCGTGAAGAGACAAATACAAGAGCAGAAGGGAAAAACATGTAGCTTCGTTAAAGGAATAGTTCACCCAAAATACATTTTCTGAAAATGTACTCATCCTCAGGCCTTCCAAGATGTAGATGAGTTTGTTTCTTCAACAAAACAGATTTTGAGAGTTTAGCATTCCATCACTAATGGATCCTCTGCAGTCCAACCAGCTGATAAAAACATCACAATAATCCACAAGTAATCCACACCACTCCAGTCCATCAATTAATATCTAGTAAAGTGAAAACTGTGTGTTTGTAATAAACAAATCTATAATTATGGTGTTTTAAAGTGTCCTTTCTGGCCAAAATATATGTCTATAATCCATAATAATTCTTTCTCTCTAAAACAACATTTTGAATAGATGACATATATTTCGGAAGCAATGGTTTGCAGTTAAAACATTCTAATGATAAAACATGCAGCTTTTCACTTCTCAAGACATTAATTGATGGACTAGACTGGTGTAGATTACTGGATTATTGTGATGTTGTTGTCAGCTGTTTGGACTCTCATTCTGATGGCACCTGTTCACTGCAGAGGATCCACTGGTCAGCAAGTGCTGAAATGATACATTACTCCAAATCTGTTGCGATAAAAAACAAACTATATCTTGGACAGCCTAAGGGTGAGCAAATGTTCATTTTTGGGTGAAATAGTCCTTTAACGACATATTTATATTCGCATTTACACATTACAGTGTTGCCACGATACTGGAATTTTGAACTTCAATACGACACCTTGAAAAATATTGATATTCAGTACCATTTCTGATTCCACAGGGAGTAATGACCACTACATTAAAGGCCTGTTCACACCAAGAACAATAACTAAAATTACATAGTTTAAAAAATCAGTCTAAATTAAAAAAATTAGCAGTCTACACCAGAGGAACAATATCATTGGAGTCACTTTAAGAAAGTATTATTTATTTATTTTTTTAGCTGATGAATGATAAAAACATTGACAGCCAATCAGAATTCATCCTGCTTTAAAGAGATTAAGAATTTAAAGTGGCAGACAACAAAACTGCATTGGGTTTTGCATAATAAACAAAACGTTGTTGTGCAGTGGTGTGGATGCTAATTTGGCTATCGTTATACAGTAGGTATCTTTATCGTTATTGGTGTGAATAGGCTTTAAAGGTCCACTGAAGTGCCTCGAAACACGCAACGGTATTCTATGTGGTGACGTAATTTCAACTGAAGACAGGGCGGGACATATCGAGCAGCCCCACCCCCTTTTTAAAATACCCAATAGCGTTTCATTTATATCTGCTCGGCCAGAGCCGTTGAGCTCGGTAAAGCCACATTTGTCAGCTTATGACAGCCACAGTCTAATAGACTACTCCTAGATTCAATATGAAACTCTTACTTAAACAAAATAGTGATCATACTATTGCGTCTCTGGATCGGAGCCAAAGTCCCAAGTAGGCCAGGACCAGACCTCATTTGCCCCAATCGAAAGCGTATTTACACTGTCTGATTCATTCCCTATCCTACATTGTGCACTACATGCCATTCACCGTACAGAAAATACTTACACTGTGAACAAGTGACAACATCTATTTACAGTGTAGGGGGCGGGACACTACGGATTCTAGAGAGCATTTGATTGGACGGAAAGTTTGATGAGAAGCTGATGTGCGGGGTGATGTCATCAAAATCGTTGGTTCATATTGGCGGAAGTGAGAGACTGTAAGTTTTGAATGCTTATATCTTGTAAACATGAATTTTGTCAGTGTTTTGGAGCACATTTGCTTATAGACAACCTTAAGGCTAACATATTTATACTAAAAGCCAAAAAAACTTTCATTTCGATTTCATGGGGACCTTAAGGACATAAAATCTGAATAGTATCTGTAGAATAAAAAAAAAAAATATATATATATATATATATATATATATGAAAATGGTATTTTTCCACATGCAATAACCACAGAAAACATGACAGAAGAGCTTTCCAACACAAAAAGCCTTTTTATCCCTACACATTCCAATACACAGAGACACATGCTTACTTATGTTGAACACACAGGATAGCTGTTTATATTATTTTCAAAGGTATAAGAGTTTTAGTTACCGTGGAGACCTGTGGCATGGCATGTGGCTTCAATAAAACTATGACATTAAGGGGCTTATTTATGGGGATATATTCGTTTTCTCAGCTTTTACAAGCAGTGAATTATGAGGAAAATATTCAAACGTTTGTTCACATTCAAAAGACTTGATCCTGATTTACGAGTTCGAGAAATTGCCGGATGCAACCGTTCGCAACCTCCGAGTCACTTTTACCATTTGAAAATGGAAAGTGAGACCGAATACTGGTAGCACTGTGCTAAAACTCCGGGAAGGAGAGCGGAGGGAAAGTATTTGACCTACTTTAGCATTTCTCACTTCTGTAAGACATGCTCTCGGATTCCCCCGTTCCCTCAGCGGGACTATCCCGCGCTCGTCCTGTCCTGTGAGGGTCAGAGAGAGAGGAAACAGGAGAGCGCAGGCTTGACCGGAGGCAGCGAGTTGAACGGTGCACCTTAGGCTGCAGCTCAGAGGGGGTCTTTGGGTGACATATGTAGCAGTTACATTATTACTAACTTAACTACATATTCAGTAACATTACAGTAGTTAAGCTGTTTTCAAGACATTGTTGCCTTTCCAATAATGAGCTACTTTTTCCATTCAGTAAGCACGGCATGTCAAAATGCTACATTATTGTTCTTTGTTACATTGCATTGCACACACAGCTTTGAAGCACTTACTTCGGTAACAATCAGATACTCCCTTAAAATGCCCTTTTTCCGACTCAGATGATTCATTACAATGAAACAGAAAAAAATTTGCTCTGACATTCAAAAGTTTGGGGTCATTTATAGTTTTATTCAGCAAAGATGCATTAAATTGATCAAAAGTTCCAGTGAAGACTTTTATAATGTTACTTCTATTTCAAATAAATGCTGTTCTTTTGAACTTTTTATTTATCCAAGAATCCTAAAAAATAAAATGTATCACTTTCTACAAAATATGAAGCAGCACAACTGTTTTCAACATTGATAATAATCAGAAATGTTTCTTGAGCAGCAAATCAGCATATTAGAATGATTTCTGAAGGATCATGTGACACTGA
>JAHKKF010523035.1:0-15135 GCA_019740295.1 Labeo calbasu | reverse complement strand
CAGCATATTAGAATGATTTCTGAAGGATCATGTGACACTGAAGACTGGAGTAATGATGCTGAAAATTCAGCTTTGATCACAGAAATAAATTACATTTTGACATATATTCACACAGGAAACAGTTCCTTTAAATTATAATAATATTTCACAGTATTACTGGTTTTAGTAATGCAATGCAGCCTTGGTGAACATAAAAGACTTAAAAAACATCTTACCGATCCCAATCTTTTGAAGAGTATTGCATATGATTTTTTTTCTCTCTCTCGCTTATTTTTCTAATGTTGGTATTAAGTGTAAATTGATTCATCCAAATGTTCAGATTGGAGAAAAAAAAAAGCAACAAAATTATATCATCCAAAAGTTTTAAAAATATAACACCCCGTTAAAAAGCTTATATATTGCCCACCTCTCCAAATACCTTAAATTATGTTAAATAATTTGTGTTAGTAGGTTATAGTGAACTACTAAAAAGCCTCATTTAACTGCAGTTTAACTACTTAAACAATGAGTATCTTGTAGGCTTAGTTTGCAAAGCAGCAGAATACAGTAGGCATTTGTTTTTAAATCACTACATACTATTCTGTTTAAACACAAAGACTGATAACCGCATGCTATTATCCAAGAATCTACCATGCATTTTTAGGATTTGGGGATTTCGAGAGCGGATTGATAAGTGCTGCATGTGCAACTAGTGGTGTGTCATGTTTGAGAGACATAAGGCAATAAGCAATTTGCTCTTTTTTCTTTTCTGTCAATCACTAATGTTAAGACCGTTAGCCTCTTTGAAAGTTGGCACAACGCAGTGGTATTGTGCAGTCATAAAGTGAGACGAAACTCCTGTTAAGTGTTCGGGCAGAAGACAAAGTGAAGGAAAAACAAGCTGGATGAACTAGAGAGTTTCTGGCTGCAGAGAGTGAAAGCAGTGGGAGTTGCTTTTTAGAACTAAAAACGATGACATTTAGAATGGTTACCTGCATTCCTCAAATCAAAAAGAAGATAAATGACTTCGGTTACCCATTCACGCATTATTCGAGACATTATTCTGTTCTTGTCTGCTGTTGTACGTACAGGACGTTTGGAAAGTCGCACCTGTTAGTAAACACTGTTTTTCCGATCTCAAACACTGACTGTGTGGAAGCAGCCAAAGTAGCTTCCAACAAACTGCCGCTGAGAGTCGAGACCTTGAGAGGCCGAACGGAAGCCAGATTAAGCAGCGAGGGCAGAGGAGTGGGAGTGAGACGAGAAGGGAATGCTGGGAAAGAAATGAAAGACTGAGAAAGAGTGGGAGGGAGAAAAGTGAGAGGACGGGGACAGAGAAAGAAGACTGAGAGGGAAAACAGAGAGAGGAATAAAGAAAGGGAATGTGAGATGGACGAGTTCTTCCCTCCGCCCTGACGCTCACCTGCCAATAGCAAATTGAAAACAACTCTGTTCATAATCCCTGGGAACTAAAAATACACCACACTTCTGAAGGCCCTTCCATGAAGGCCGCTTAGTCCCTGCAGGACTCATTCTGAGCAACCATCCAACACACACACACACACACACACACACACACAAAGAATAATGATAAACAGAAAGCTGGAAGAATATACACTTAAATTTGAATTTGCAATGCAACACATTAAAGCACTCAACAGTTTTTATTTCTAAAGAAAATGTGAGAAGTGCTTGCCACACAAATTTTCCTGCCACAATGTTAGGGTGCTGATGTTGTTTTTTAACGGCCAAACAAAATCCACTTTAGTCTCTATGTGTATGACTTGTTTTTCCACCTGTTTTCTTAAGTAAAAGTAAAATATAATTAACAGCACACCGCTCCTCAACAAGCCACATGATTTAAGCAATCATATCTGTAGTACAAGCGGTTATAGATGATATTTAAAACTGGGGTTAAGAGTTTAAATCCTTAACCCCGTAAAGCCTGACATGAATTAATAGTCTGAAAAATCTAATTTTTTTAAATAGACCAAAACATGTTTTAAAAAATAGCTGCAAGCAGCGATTACTGGGGTTCAAGCGATTAAGGCACTAATCATATAAAGAAATACATATTACATATTATTTAGCAAGGATGTACCCACCTAATCAATTATTAAAAAAAAAAAAAAAATTGGCAAATCCAGGTCATTTAACATAGAAATACAGTGTTTTTGAGTCCTGTTATAAAATTTTGCATGCTTGTTTAGATTTACCTGTCGCGTATGCTCACCAGGTTTCGTGAAGATGTCAGTTTTCTTTTAGACTTTATAGGATTTAGGGTACATTTGGACAGGTCCCTTTTCTATACCACCACATTATAGCCTCCCAAAAAGTAAATTTCAACATTTTTTTGATAATTATTGAGTCCCGAGAATTGTACTGCAGTGTTTGTGCAAAAAACCTAGGACTGGTTCACAAAAGTTTTTGACATCATTTAACAATTGACAGCAGTGGTTCTAGAGGCAAAGTTGTCCGGAATAAGGAGTTCTATCGTATGATACGATGATAATGCGTATACGCAAAAAACTGTGTGACGTACAATCGTTTACACCCTTATAAAAATGCAATATTGCCCCCCAGTGGCCAATTTCTTTGACATTTCTCTCAGACCTTTGGGGCCGTGAGTCAAACAGGCCCAACGAGTTTCATTCCAATCGGCTTCCGTTAACCTTGTCTAACAGGTGCTCAAATTTGTCTGCCAATGGCAGCCATGTTTTTTGAGATACGCAAATGTTCTTATAGACACTTGTGGCATTTTAGATCAAAACCGTGCACACCGATTTCCATGTTGAAAGGACAAATGGTTGTGCAATGATAGCCATTTTTATGTTTTTTTTCCCCCCCTTTAATAGCACCACCATGTGGCCAAGCTCTGCAACCTCAGATTAAGCTCTTACATAAGTGTTCTGAGTTTGGAGAAGATACCTAATTCCCATTCAGGAGTTACAGGCATTTTATTAAAAGTGCCCCTGTCCCTTTCGAACCTTTTGGCATCCCTTTGCGACAGTGAGACGAAAGTTAAACTTTTTTTTGATAATTATTGAAATTCACTCTTCAGAGAATCTTCCTTTACTGGTTTGGTTCCGACTGAGCTAAAAAGCTAGGACTAGTTTGCAAAAGTAGTTTTTTTTTTAAAAAACGCGAAATAGCCAAAAATTTCACCAGGCTCACGATCTAATCTGGTTTGGGCATTTGGTCCAGCGTGAGCCAAGGACTCTAACGTCAGAAAACATTTGAGCCTGTGACTGACGGTTTAAAAGTTATGCACAATTTCGTACTTTTGATTGCTGAAGCGCCCCCATCAGTCCAACTGGGGCGAGCCTTGGTCATGTTGTAGGCGGTGTGAGTACTACCATCCCTCCAAGTTTCAAGTCTCTGTGACTTACGGTTTGGTCTGTACAATCAATTTTACTTGGAGATCCCTGATCTGTGACCATTCTAACAATTACAATTAAAAATGCATGTGTTTTTTGTTGAGTATCAAATCTGAGGCATCAGATGCTGATATTTCTATGGACAAAAAGTAAGATGAAATTCTGATAGCTTGTAATGCAAATTAATGGGATCTTTATAACAGTATAGCACATACTTGCATAAAAGTATATGCATATCAGTCATCACTTCATATCTTCAGTAGCATGTCTTAGTAAGATGACATTTAAATGATTAAAACAATATGCAATATATGCAATGCAATACAACAATGACTGAGAGATGAACAAATATGAAAAAAGTATGTCTGGATAATCAAGAAAATCCAATCTGCTTCAGGTCCACTGAGTGTTCATCTGGAAATATTACTATTAAAGTTACTCTTATTTTTACTTTATAAAAAGCAGTGAAGATTTCACAGCAAAAAGACACATAAAGCACAAGCTAAAGGAGGATATTTGTACAATTACACTACAGGACCTGTTACTTGTTAACAATTATAAACTATAAATCAGATGACAGAATGCATGTGGTAAACTGTGTGCAACAGGTTCTTCAGAAAAGTTTTATCATGTTGATTATTTAGATGCTTTATGCGGTTAACTCAAATATGAGTAATAGTAACAGTAATGCTGGCCTTAGCAAACACCAGTAATAAGCTGAGGTTGCACCCACAAACACATTTTGTTTCTTTCTGCCATTCATGTCAATGAGATTTTTTGTAACCAGCCAGGACTACCATGAAATCTCATTGGTCAAAAATGCTGCTGCACATTTCTGTGTGTTAAAATGTCAAATATGATTATGTGGCATCAGGCACTATTTCACATTCAGTGTGTACCATCTTTGGAAAGTTAGTATGCATGGAAATACTCTAGCTTCTAACCTCTCAGAGCATCTCCTTTCTCACTTCTTTCGAGGCCCCAGACACATAGATGGGCCCCAGATTTCATTCCCACACTGTGCTGTGCTCGTGTTAGAGTATTGTATTACATGAGACCTGCGCTCTGCCTGTAAACAGTATAAAAGAGCTGGAAGAGCAGTTGTTATTCTTTCACAATCCCACTCTCTCTCATCCTTTACTCAAACTCTTTCTGTCTCACTCCCTTTCACTCTTTCCCTGTTACGCAATGCCGTTTGGCTGTCGCTAACTCCCGAGTAGAAGCAGAAGAGGGTCCAGGTCTTGCGTAAGTACCGAGTCCCCCTTTTTCGACAATAACCCCACTCGAGAATCTCACCGAGAGATGTTTGGTGGACCAAAACCAAATCTCTCAAGGCAGCTATGAGGAAACCGAGGGTTTTGTGATCAGGATGTTCTGTATAAACACACAGGCGGTAAATCTGCACTCAGTCTACTCCTAATGCTCGGATCCAACTCGGTACATTTCTCCCCGAGCTTTCGTAATGTCAACAACTCACGCTCACATCTGAGGGAACCCACTGAAATGGGCAAAAAGAGTAGACGTTCGTAAATAAATAGCTGGTGGATAATCATGTGCAGCCAGACCTCTGACTAAACTGCAAATGTCTGGTCCACGTCACAGCTCATTCTGGTAAAAAAAAAAAACAAAAAAAAAAACTTAGACAGGAAAACAATCAGCCACAGTTGTTTTTATCTTCCATTTAGATGCAGACTATATCATAAAACCACAAAAAATGGCCACTGTGTAAAAACAATACTATTTACAATTACAATTTTGGGTCAGTAACAGATTGGCACATTTAATGAATGAATAGTGACAGTAAAGACATTTATAATGTTACTTTCATGTTAATGTTAATGTTCAACTTGCAATGCATCTGATTAGAAAGATGGGAAAAAAGATACGAAGCAATTATTTCACTGACATAACGGAATATATATTTAGTTTACTTGTTACTACGTGCTCAGAAAAACCTCATTGCATCAGCCTGTTACCTTGTTTCCAGAGTGATAAAAAAGCCTTTTACTCTTAGAAGTTGCATACACTCAGCCAATCAGATTAGAGCTTGCCAGAAGGAGAAAGTGCTTTCCAGTTTAGTGGATCAAACATCTGTGGGTATCAAAGCTGGTGGATGACACGCTCTGATTGGCTAGCTGTATACTCTCAGAAAAAAAGGTTTTTCAGTGGTAGTGTAAAAAAACACCCTTTTTTTACACCCTTTACTTTAGCTGCATTTAGCCGCGAAACTTGCTAACTTGCTGTAGGTGAAGCTGCATCACGAATGATTCGCGTGAACGTAGACGCATTTATGTAGATCGCCGAAATTCTACAACGAAAGTAACGTTAATCCTCTGCATCTTCAGCGGCTCAGATGTCGGGAGTAAATGATGACTGCTATGATCATTATTACATCCAACAACACAACACCTCAGTGGCTCAATCGGAGACATTCTTGTGTTCCCCTGCATCGGAGTCGAAAGTATGGCGGTTGGAGTCGAACTGTTCACAGCTCAATCAGGGCGGGTCTAAGGTAAGACAGTCATGCCAATCAACTATCGTGAGAGCGGCCTTTAAGAAGCTGAGAATGGTTTGATTTGAAAAAGGGGATAAGATTACAAAAATACCACTGGGTGGATTTTTATCATAATAGGGTAGATGTGTACACACACTGCCAACACACATTTATGTTCAAGTGAGTTCTGCATCCGATGAGCCCTTTAAGCGTTCATACTGGTACCGAAAGTGTACATACTGGTACCTTTTGAATGGGATCTGCCCCACTGACAGTTCTGTACATCTTTTTAAGGTTTCCCGCAGGTTGTTCGAGGTCAAACTCCATTTGTCTCCATCTTTATCACTCAAATGCGTGCCCCAGAGGAGCTGACGTGAGTGGCTGCGACAACCCGTGCAGTGGGAGGTTCAAGCGCCCGCCCTTTGGCCCACACACTCTGGTGTGTTGGGTTGTTTTTGGGATGGCCTGTCCGCACGCCTGTGTTTATTTACAGAGGGAGAGGTGCTGGGAGATCTTTCGGAGTCACTAAACATAATCTGTCATGCACACGCACCGGCCTCTTCTGGAACATACACAAATGCTGACACACTTCTTACACCCATGCACTCCAAACACACTCGAGAACAACTTCAACTTTCTAAACAAGCATCGCTGTGTGCGCACAGCATTTGGAAACACAGAAAAACAACTCAATGTCACTGCAATAGTCAGTTCAAAGACAGTTCAAGTAGACATTTCTAAAATACTGTAAGTCACACTTGATCTTCAGATACTATTTTTTCATTTTCTCATCTGTCTGTGATTCATTTGGTATCGACTTGCAAGCGTGTTTATACAGCAGGACAGATATTCACTGGAATATTTTGTTATTTGGGTAAAATTAGCTCAGCTCCATTTGCCATATGTAACAAATTAGTTCGTGCACCCTGTAATTTTCTCAGAGATAAAAGAGCAACTTCTGTCTACAACTGTGTTAAAAGGCAGAAATTATTTTGCTCTTAAACTAACAAAACGGCTGACCTCAGGCGAGCAGAAATAGCAACAAAAGCAATACTGTTGAAGCGGGTTTAAATTGAGGGTGTTTGCAAACCTTTTCATGACTGCGTGTTTGCTTGGAGACAAAACCTCAGTGTCACAGAGTTTTGGGTAACACTTCATAATAACTTCATCCACGGACATTACGACGTTATATGGCGCTTAACAAATCACTACTTAATGTACATTCTGATGAAGTAATGATAACCTGATTCATGCATTTTCACAAACATTCCTTCGCTTGGTTGTACAAGAACGACTGATATGTTAAGCACAATGCTTGTTAATGATATATTAGTGAAAAGAGTCTGAATCCTTTGCCATTTTCAGCGATTTTACCCACAGGCTCGAATGCGAGTCGTCTGGCACTGGCACAGTCATTCTTCATTTTGAGTAACATTTATGTTTATGTTAGCATGTGAAATGTACAGGAGACAACGTATATTTAACTAGGTATCCTGCTATGCATTCACTGAATTTTATCCGGAAATGATTAAATAAACACATATCAAACACTGTACAAACTTCTATAATGATTAATGTCCTATAATAAATCATGTAAAGCAGCCTATATAAAAAAAACTAGAAACTTTTTTTTTCAACAATTACTGCATTGAACAATCATTGAACAGTTCAAAATGTTTCTTTTCTACAAAGCCAAATACCACAAACTAAAGCAGTGATCAAGTCAATCTGAGACTGCAAAGCTTAACTGAATAATTAAATTCATGACAATTTAGCTACTATAATAATAATAGGGAGCATGAATGATATTCATGCATCAAAAAGTCACTCTAACAGTGCAATCATGAGTTGCATGGAGGAGACAACGCTATGAAGTATGACAGCCACAACCAGCTGTTTTTGCTCAATGACTCACTGTCATTTTTTTTTTTTAACAGGTTAGATGTGTTAGTGGCAAAAAAAAAACGGCGCTGATATCCAGCGCAAACAGAGAGCATACTTCAGCAAGCACTCAAAGCGCGTATATACTAAGTCATATGCTCTTGAACAGCATAAACCACACAAAGTCATAAAACGGCTGCAACATAAACCATTTCCTAGAGCCTGGTCCCGGTGCACAGAGGCAGCCTTGTGTTCCTGTGCGATCAGTCACAAGGGAGCTCTGTACTGGGCTCCAAGAGACCTGCATTTACAAACAGACCGGTGGGGCCACGGTATGTTAGCATTTATGCATGCATGGACATTTAATACCACAGCGAAAACATACGGACCTGTTGAGCTGTATGGGACATTAGTTTTAATGGACGGTCCTGCAGGATGGATGAAATTTGAACGAGTTCGTTTGTTTCTTAAATAACGGGGACGAATAATCCATATATCAGGAGAGTGGCGGTTAATAACGGGTGCTGTGTGTGTGTGTTTACGGTTGGAAATTTCACTGTGCGAATGATGTATGAGCAGCATTATAGCTAATAATAAAGCAGTAAACTAGAAAATGGATGCAACTTGGTGCACCTCCTAAAAATAAAGATTCAAGTTAGAACCTGAATGCATTTTGGAGCCTGGTTTCATTGGAGAAACTTTTTACACTCTGACTTTATGGTAGTTATTAAAAAAAAACAAAAAACAACCAATGCAAGAACCCATATAGCCGTTCAAAAGTTTGGCATTGGTCATTTTATTTATTTATTTACTGCTTCCAACACTGATAATAATCAGAAATGTTTCTTGAGCTTCAAATCAGCATATTAGAATGATTTCTGAAGAATCATGTGACAGTGAAGACTGGAGTAATGATGCTCAAAATTCAGCTTTACATGACAGGAAAATTAAAATAGGAAACAGCTATATAAAATTTTTACATCATTACTGTTTTTACTGTATTTTTAATCGGATAAATGCAGCCTTAGTGAGCAGAAGTGACTTCTTAAAAAAATGGTAATGCAACGTAACAGCCAACTAAACTAAAACATTTCCACTGTCCATTAACATTTCATAAGACACAGAAAATAAGACACAGAATAGTTCCAGAGTTATATCCCTAAAATTTGAAATAGAACAAGTACTGACCTTTGGTTTTGGCTCTAATGTCTTTGACAGCTTCATATTTTTCCATTAAAAACTACATTTCTGATGACTTTCCAACTAATTTACGCCGTTCTGATTATTTTTCTTTTCATTACTAAACTCTGATTCTGTTTCTGATTCTAATTCAACAACCTCCCAAGTGTCTTCTTTCAAAGATCATTAGGCCTGCAGTCCAAAAGCTTTGAGAATGTGCAGATGTGTCAATGTGCAGATTAGCAAGTTAAATCTGTTAAAAATTAAGGCTCCAAAAGGTGGTTTTCGCAAAGAAAAGCCATTTCAGGTTTCCCAAAGAACCTGTCAATGAACCGTTCTTAAAAGAATCGCTTTTGTCTTAGTGTGAAGAACATTTAAATAATCTAAAGAATCTTTCTCCACTCTTTTAAAAAAAAAGGTCCTGAAAGGGGTTTTTGGAGCTTTGACATAGAAGAACCATTTTGGGTTTAAAAGAACCATTTTTGAAGAACCTTCTAATATTCTGAAGATACTTTTATTTGGATCAAAAAATAAAGGCTTCAAAGAAATGTTTTTGCAGTGATGCCACAGAAGAACCATTTTTGGTTCCCCAAAGAACCTTTGAGTGAACAGTTCTTAAAACAAGCATTTTAAAAAACAAACAAAAAAAACTTTTTCTACCATAAAGAACCTTTTCTGCATTTGAACGGTTCCATGGATGTTCAAGGTTCTTTATTGGCTTCAGTGGTTCCATAAAGAACCTTGACATTTTTGAATGATAATTCAATAATAATGAAGGATAATAAAGGTTCTTCAAGGAACCATAGATGCCAATAAATAACCTTTATTTTTAAAAGTGCACAAGGAACAATCAACTGCACTCTAATTGTTCCATGGATATTAAAAGTTCTTTATAAAACCAATGACGCCAATAAAGCACCTATATTTTTAAGAGTGTAGCACTTTATTCCCAGTCCAGAAGAAACCGTAATGCAGAACTTTTTAAGCTCCTCGATCTGCTGCAGCCAGGAGCAACTGAAGAACCTTTATTTTTAAGAGCACATGAGATTGGCTGGAGGTGGGGGTGCGGGGAGAACCTCTCCAGTGACTCCAGCTCCACACCCCAGCAACAGTGGGTCTCAGGGTGGAATTTTCCATGGAGCATGTGGCACGGTGCGGAGTATACGCACACTGCTCTCTAGTTTAAATAGTGCTGTGTGGGCTCTGCCAGCGCTCTGTCTCCGCATGAGCCCCACTCTATATCTCTCTCTTTCTCTCTCGCGCATATTTGTGTGGCGTCCAGTGCCGCTGTGCCCTGCAGCGCTGCCTGCGAGCGCTTCCTGGCGCCCCACCAAATAAGGCCGATAGCCTGTGAGCGTATTAGCCAACACATTACACATAACAGGACACCTCATTCAAAGTTCACATCCAGGAAAAAGTCAACTACGTCCTATATGGTTATTATCTAGTCTTCTGTCTTTTCGATTTGCTCATTGTTTCTTTGCCACGCGTTGGCTCCGTTCCAAAATCTGCACTGTCTACATAGGCAGCTGCCTTCTAAGGATTCTATCTGAAATGGAATCTCATAACTGACCGATTTGGAACGCTCTACACAGGCTCTAAATAGCACTCCTCACAGGAAGTGCACGGGATACTTGAGTCACAATTGATTTCAGTAGCGGTTGGTTTTAGCGTGTGCGCTAAGCCATAAACTCAAAATAAAATTCAAAGCACACAAACATTTGCTAATACTGTCCATTTTTTATGATATTCAACTGTTTTTTTTAGTATTGAAAGAATATTTGAAGGGGGCACACCAAGCCTTTCATTTTATTCTCCTCTTAACCGCTAGGTGGCACAAAAACTCACCGCAGCACTTTCCTAAACATCCGCATTCTACTACGCAAATAGAAATCTGGCTGATCTTTAATGCGATCAAAGCTGATTCTGCACTAATTTGATCTAATATTTAATATTACAGATTTCTGTAACAAATTAGAGTCTATAGAATTGCTATATATACTTGGACAAACATCTGATGTTCAGTTTTGTTCAAAGTAATTAAATCAACAGTTTTTCAGTAAATAAAGACAGATAAAAGTATGGTATTTGGGGGTAAAGGCACATAAATTCATGTGATAATTTGGAGAAAGTTGTTTTTTTCCATTTGTTGACATGACATGGTTAGATTTAGATTGCTAATATCATTTATTAACTTGAAGGGTCACCTAAGAGATAATATTTATTTATTATATTAATTAAAAATTATATTAATCATATATAAGCAAATATTTATTTTTGCTACTGTAAAGCTGTATTAAATTATTATTGAATCTCCTTCAAAGCTATCATAATCTTTTTTTTTTTTATTTAATGATTCATTAAATGTAATTTAATGAAATGATTATTTTAATGAGTTTAAATATAATGACAGGTTTACTGAACAAGAATATATATATATATATATATATTTGTTCTATTTATCAAAATAAACGAACTCTGCTTAAGTGGTTATTTGATCAAGTATTAATACAATGCAATGCAGTGCAACACAACAAAATAAAATAAAATAAAATAAAAACACTGGTGAGCCCTTTTTTCCTAAATGTGTTATTTGACTTCTAAACAAACCACTTTTATGATTTATTATCATAAACAGTCAGTACAGGAGTAGTGAAAAGCACATTCTCCTTAATATGTGCCTTTAGCCCTGTTGCACCCTAATCAGCATTTCTGTTTCGCTTCGCTTGAGCTGGTCGCAATGCATTCTGGGATTTCAACATCCATTAGGGATACATGTGATACTGCTTAAAACCTGTCGCACACCACATCGCAGACAACTCGCAGGTATCACAAACCGGACGGGTCATTCTGTCCTCGCACGCTCAAGTTGAAATCAGTCGTCCAAGACAGTGAATACAGGCAAAAGTTCACTTCAACAATGAACAAAGTGGCTTCAATGCATTTAGTGTAAAAAGAACAGCACAAACAGCTGAAAGGGTGATGCATATATACAATTGCCTAGCATAAACTTTATCCAAGGGAGTGTGCCTGCGATGGCTTAAAATGCCAACTATGTAGGCAGCTCATTAGGTTTTGGAACAGAGCCATGGTGATCTAACCCACAATCTGAAAGTTCAATTTTAAAATAATCGGTGGCGTTTCTCCGAACGTTGACACAGGATTATTTATATCCTGTAAATGCTTGCTGACTGGGGCTGGCATTGTGCCAACTCTATTCATATTTGGAGTATTTATACAGCAGGCACAGCCAAGAATAACATTTAATGCAAAATATACCTCGGGGCATAAAAGATCTCCTAATTTATTTTTCTTTCATGCTGTATACTCACATTTGATCTGGGAACTGAAAACGATTACATAATTAATGGTACAATAAGGACATTTAAAGCACTTATTTGCTTATACAGGCCTGACTTTCAAGACACAGTGGGGTAGTATTTAGGTACACTGAGAAGCATTATTCAAAAGTGCTGTGTGTGTGTGTGTGTGTGTGCGTTTGAGAGAGAGAGAGAGAGTAATGGAGGGAAAGAATGAGAATAACATTCTAGAACCAAAGTACTGTAATGCTGACCTGCTTGGTTGCTAAAAAGAGAACATGAAATATTCTTTCAAATGATTTGCCCAGCAAATTTGCGTAAATGTTGTAAAGACGCTGCAGACAGCTGCACAAATATTGATCAGGGGAGACCACACTATAGCCTATGATGTGGCAACTGTGGATTAGTGGTTGAATCTGTTCTGTAACTGAATCTTTGGATTCAAACCCCTCAGAGGAGTGACGCACTGCCAGCGTGCTCTTGAAAGAGAGCCTAACCTCAGGTTACTCCAGAGGGACTGAGCCTCTAATATGTGTATTAATGACAAAGTAGCAATTTAGAATGTAGTCAAGAATAATCTGGCAATAACTTTTTAGTTCTTGGAGAGCAAAATAAAACCATGCCACCTCTCATTTGACATGAGGTTCATATTAGACAACAATTGGATAACGACTTCTCCGGGCTACAACCATCGAACGTTATTTTGTAGTATAAATTACAAATGACAAAACAAATTACACAAAACACTAAACGAGACGTATCCGTGGACTATGTGGATGACCTGCAGAGCATAACCAGCACACTTTTAATTCTTAGGACACAGGATCGAATTATAATGTAGCTGGTTCTTTTATTGAAATTTACTTGAACAGTGGCATTAACATGGCTGCAAAGGGGCGTGTAGATCTGGGGTGCTCTGTGACAGTCGGAACCGTGCCACAATGTCTTTGGACATGCAAGCCACACTGTTAAAAACGTTTGTGGTAACTGCCAATTTTGGTTAATGTGGTGCCAGTTTTCTGTCTGAAAAGCTCTGTATACACACATGTTACGTTTATGCATTAAAAAATATCAAAATGATGCTAAAAATCTGTAAATATTTAAAAGATATATCTAATGCAGTGATGGTACTGTACTGGGTAAAAGGTACCTTGAAAGGATCAACACGTTTGTGTCGTGTTGCTTGTTATGAATAACAATGTTGTTATTCTTTCATTTAGGGGGGTGGCAGGGAGCCCGTCACAAGTGTTTTTGCACGGAGGCCCATTAAACCACTGAGGTTCGAACCTACAAGCTTTCTTAAACCGTTACCCAATCCCACCCCAAAAACACCCCAAGCAGGGTTGAAACACTCACTCTCGGCAGGGTAGAAGGGCTGCATGTCTATCTTGTGCACTTCTTTGGCGTAGTACTCCTCCTCGCTGCGCTGTCTCTCGCAGGTGGCCGCTCGCTCGTTGGCTTTCTCCTGCAGCAGGTCCCGTGTGCTGTTATAGATGGCGATGATGTCCCGGGACACCTCCTCGGGCTCGGGGTAGATCTCGGGAGGACTGCTCAGCTTGAGTTTACTGAGGATCTGACCGCGGATGGCCTCGATCCGCTTCTTTTCGAACTGCTCCATGTCCAGAGTGCTGCATGTGGATAAGCTGACGGCCACTGTGGCTAAATCCAAGGTCAGAAGGAGGCTCAAGACGTACAAGTTCATTTTGTGCTTTTGTTTCGGTAGCTGAAGCGAGTTTGAAAATGCTAATTAGTGGATTAAGTTACGCAGAAGGCCAATCATTTCAACTCGATGGCGAAGCCAAATTTCACTTTTGCGCGTCCGCGCACTATTATCAATGGCACACGTCTCTGTTTATTGTACCTGCAAATCCATCCAAGGTGCCAGCGCGAAATGGTCTGTCAGATCCGTTATATGCGGGAGAGAAGCTAAGATCTTCATTCCAAATCACTTCAAAGTGTGCGCACAGAATGACAAGGCACTAAAACAGCCATTGATTTGGCCATCAAAAGTTTCTGCTTCGCAAAGCTCTGTTGATGCGCTTGTTTTGGACAGACGCGTCGCCTGCGGGCTTTTTGCGCGCACCTCCACCGCATCAGAACGCCGCGAACTCTCTCCAAAGCGCCGCACGATCACGCCTCCCACTCGCCCTCACTGTATGAGAAGATGTGGAGGTCCAGAAAAAAGCCTCTGCTCACTCCGCAAGGCGCATCGCCTCTCCTCCTCCCTGCGTTTGGCACCAGCAGATGCTGAAGAAAATAAAGCTGTACCTGTCTCACGCGTCCTAAAGTTGCCTGACAGAAAAGAAGAGTACGGAGTGACGGGATAAACTACTGTAAGAGCAGGCAAAAGCGATTTCCTTTTCGGTTTACGCACTCCTCTGTTCCTTCTGGTGGAAAACAACGGTCGCTGTGCCAGCACACACATGCACATCTGAAGGCAGCCGGTTGGAGAGAGAGATTTATATAGGACTGACTTCACCACGTGGTTGTGGTCATCACGGTGAGTCCGAGGGATTCGTCAGCGCGCGGGTTTACCGAGCACTTCAGTGTAAATATCTCAGCGTGTCGCTACTCTTCAGCACTGCGGCCAGGTCCTAACGCCCACTGGGTACTTCCAGTCTGGCACGACCGCACTGGGGGCCTGGCCTCCCTAATTTGAACCTCCCCAAAAGAAAATCAGAGTAGACCACAAAACTAGCAAGAAAAAGATTTCAAGGGGACAGTGTCCTTACAGGCCAATTCACCTGCGCTAAAACGCTCTGGACCACAAAACAAGTTGTCAGTATTCATCACTTGAGTCTTTAAAAAAAAAAAAAAAAAACTTTAGTGTTTTGTTTAAAAAGACTTTCAGATAGTTGACCTTGGGGATGAAGTGGAAATACTATACACAAACAACAGTAAAAAA
>JAHKKF010523028.1:2745-16256 GCA_019740295.1 Labeo calbasu | reverse complement strand
ATTATGTAATATAAATATAATTTTTTATATAAATTATATTTGATTATATAATAATAAAAATATACATTTTAAACATAAAATTATAAATATATATATATATATATGTTTAAAATAAATTGTAAAAAGTACATAATTAAAAAAAAATATGATAAGAATGACTTATTTACAATCATAATAAAATACATAAAAATGTAAACGGTACTACATTATTTAAAAATATTTTTATGTTTATATTAAATAAAAGTAATATGAAATAAATACATATAAAAGTATAAATCAAAAACGTATATATATATTGTATATATTAAAAATAAAATAATGTAGTTATATTTATTTAAAATGTGTAAATAGTAATATATAAATGCATGTTATATAAAGTATATAAATATATAAATTATATTTAATTATATAATAATAAAAAATAAATATATATATTAAACGAACTAAAATAAATATAAAATATGTTTAAAATAAACTGTAAAAAGTGAATAAAATATTAAATCAATATATGATATAAAAACAAATATTAATTATGAATATAAAAATGATGTATAAATATAAAATAAAGTGTAAATGGTACTATAAATATCAAATAAATAAATAAATAATAGTTAGCATTTTATTATTATTATTATAAGAAAAAAATCTAATCTAATAAAAATGAAATAAAAAGCTAATTAAAATAAATAATAACCTTACATAAAAAGAATGTAAAAAAGTAAAATACACAAAAGATAATCAAATATCAAATAGAATTTAATAAAAAATAATAAAAATAGCATAAATAAAAATAATAACTTGACATACATAGAATGTAATAAAATAACAAAAATAAAAATACATTAAACAAAATAAGTAAATAAAATATCAAATAGTATTTAATAAAAATAATCAAAAATAATAACAATAAAAGAGTAACATGGCATAAATAGAATGTAATAAAAAATAAAAATAAATTAATCAAAATAAGTAAAATACAAAAAATAAAATAAATAAATATAATTTAATAAAATACAATTTAAAAAATACTGTAAAATAAATAGAACAAAATGAAAAGAATAACATTACATGAATAGAATGTAATAAAATTACACAAAAGTAAATAAATATAAAATAGAATGTAATAAAAATACCAAAAATAGCATAACATGAATATCATGACAAAGCATGTAAAAAATGACAAAAAAATAAATACATTAAAAATAAGTAAAATAAACAAAAGTAAATAAAATATCAAATAGAATTTAATAAAATTAAAAAAAAAATTAAAATAAATATAAAAAGAAATAGAATGTATGGAAATAACAAAAATAAAATAAAAATACATTAAACAAAATAAGTAAAAAAAGTAAAAAATAAATAGAATTTAATAAAATACAATTAAAACAATAGCATGACAAAATAAAATAACAAAAAGAATAACATTACATAAATAGAATGTAAGAAAGTGACAAAAAGTTATATAAATATATAAACTAAACTAAATAATTCAAATAAATAAAGAAAAAATAAAATAAAAAATAATATATTTTTAAATAAATAAATGTAATAAACAGAATAAAAAATAAAAGAATAGCATAAAAATACAAATTTAAATAAAAGAACAAAGCAAAAAGAATAACATTACATAAATAAAATGTAATAAAAAACAATTTAAAAACATTACATAAAAATAAATAAAATAACAAATAGAAATGAATAAAAATTCTAAATAAAAAGAATTTCATAACATAAGACAAAAATAACAAAATTAAAATAAAAATAATGTAAACAAAATAAGTATAATACATAAAACTAAATAAAATAACAAGCAGAATTAAAAATAGCTAACAATAAAATAAAAACAAAAATAAATAGAACAGCATAACAAATAAAAGTATTAAAACAGAATAACAACAAGGAAATAAACTCATAATGTAAATAATAAAAATCCTAATATAAATTATATTATCACTGTTTCATATTAGACATCACAGTATGATTTCTAGGTTAGCGCATGTAGGATGGAGGCTAAATCATAAATAGAATAAAATAATAAAAAACATAAATAAAAAATAAAATAAAAAGAACATTATAACAACAATAAAACAATAGCATAAAAACAAAAAAAATGTTTGAGGTTTGCGGTCGTCGCTATTTTATATCCGAGATCAAAGTGTGATTTCTAGGTAAGTACACTTTTGACGGAGGCTATAAAAGTGTGTGGAAAATCAGGGAAGAAAGGATAGAGTGGAGAGGACAGAAAAGAGAGATGGAGTGACAATGACAGAGAGAGAGGGAGCGAGATCGGGGGACAATTAGCATTCCTGTGGCCGTTTGTTTGACTAATTACGTGTGAGTGATGTGACATGTGGCTGCTGGGGTTATTAATGGGATTCCTGCTGTTTAATGAACATGTCACACTCCTTTTGTACAAGCAGAAGGAAAGAGACTCCACTGATGACCAGCAGCTAACAGGCGTGTGTGTGTCTGATCACAGACTGCTGCATTACACTGCATTCATCTGGAAACAGACTGCACTGACATACAGTACAAAAAATGAAAATAACTACCGAGCTTTTCGGGTTTACATGTTTTCACTTGCCAGATTAAATATTGCACTAATAAATATAAAAGATATTTTAGATGCAAACACATTTAATCAAGTAGGAAAGCAGTCACATGCTTCAAAAGAGAGATGCAATGTTTGGACAATTTTGCTATTTCTGGCCTGTGATGAAAATTTTTTTTGTGTAAAATGTCTTGAAATAATTTTCACTTGTCACAAATGATTACGGAGAAATGGCAAATAACACACTGAATAAAAAAAATCTAGTGAACATTAGTGTTCTACTTATACTAAAACATTATATATATTACATTATATATTTGAAGTGACAAAAAATATTTTTATGGTTTTATGGTATATATATATTATGCTTAATTAAAACTAAAACCATAAAAATATTTTTTGTTACTTCAAATAAACTTATTATTATCAAATAATATTAATGAAACATTTCTGTTGTTTCATTTCCAGTTTTCATTTAGTTGAAGTTAATGTATTAAAACAACTAAAACTAAAATCTAAATAGAAATTAATTAAAACTATATATCCATTTTTACAAAACTAATAAAATGTACAAAAACACAACAAAATTACTTAAAAAATAGAATAAAAATAATACAATTTACTTCAGCTATTTTTGTTATTTAATTTGGTTGAACTTTATGCATTAAAACAACTGAAGCTAAAACCTAAATAGAAATGAATTAAAACAACATATACATATTTACAAAATTAATAAAAAATGACAAAATACACACCAAAAAACATAAATAAAAATAAAATGTAAATAATAAAAAATATCTCAGCTACTTCTGTTATTTAATTTCTAGTTTTCATTTAGTTGAACTAGCATGTATCAAAGCAACTAAAGCTAAAACTAATAAAAATGACAAAAACATAAGAAAATTATTAAAAAAAAAATTATTACAACTATTTGTGTTATTTCATTTCTAGTTTTCATTTAGATGAACTTAGTGTATTAAAAAAACTAAATCTAAAACCAAAATAGAAATAGAAATAAATTAAAACTATATATACATTTTTACAAAACTAATAAAATGACAAAAACACATAAAATGACAAAATTATTTAAAGTAAATTATTAAAAAAATATTTCACCTATTTCTGTTCATTTCTAGTTTTCATTTAGTTGAACTTCATGTATTAAAACAATTAAAGCTAAAACGTAAATAGAAATGAATTAAAACTATATATATATTTTTACAAAACTAATAAAAAATGACAAAACACACACAACAAAATTACTTAAAAAATAAAATTAAAATAATAAAAAAATATTTCATCTACTTCTGTTATTTAATTTCTGTTTCATTTAGTTCAACTTAATGTATTTAAACAAGTAAATATAACATCTAAATAGAAATTAATTAAAACTATATACACATATTTACAAAACTAATAAAAATGTCACAAACACAACAAAATTACTTGAAAAAATAAAATTAAAAAATATTTAAACTATTTCTGTTAATTAAATTTCTGGTTTTCATTTAGTTAAACTTAATGTATTAAAACAACTAAAGCTAATATTAATAACAATGACAAAAACACAACAAAATGACTTAAAAATAAATTAAAATAATAAAGAAATTCTTCAACTATTTCTCTTATTTAATTTCTAGTTTTCATTTAGTTGAACTTAATATATTAAAACAACTAAAGCTTAAACCTAAATAGAAATGAATTAAAACTATTTATACATATTTACAAAACTAATAAAAATGACAAAACACACAAAACAAAATTACTTTAATTAAATAATAAATTAAATAATTAATCATTTAACTATTTAAAAATTAAATATTTAACTGTAACTATATATACATATTTACAAAACCTATAAAAATGACAAAACACACAAAACAAAATTACTTTAATTAAAAGAATAAATTAAATAATTACTTAATTATTTAATTTAATTATTTAAAAATGAAATATTTAACTATAACTATATATACAGATTTACAAAACTAATACAAATGACAAAAACACACATAAAAATCATAAAAAAAACCCAACTACAATTAAAATAATAAAAAATATTGTAACTATTGTTCCATGACTTAATTTCTCATGTTCATATAGTTTAACTTGATGTATTAAATTAACTAAAACTAACACTGAAGTAAAATTACTTAAAAGAATAAAACAAGAAAAGATACACAAAATAAATAAACAAATAGATAGATAGATATACATATATGTATATATGTGTGTGTGTGTGTGTGTGTGTGTGTATATATATATATATATATATATATATATATATATATACACACACTACACATAATTACTAAACTTTTAACTAAAATTAAAACGAAAGACATCAAAACCTATTCAAAATATTCATAAACACTAATAGTATTTTAATTATACTAAACAAACACTGTGCCATCGGCAGCACACTAGGTTTTGCAAAAGAGCTAATTTCAGCCTGAATTTGCCATTCAGAACTCTCAAAATGAAACAATAATAATCAGTGGGTGTTCTTATTTTATTTTCGTAGTTAAAAGTCAAGCTTTTCACACACATTTGTTTTTTTCACACACATATACTCGCCACACAATGGATTTACGGCCTGCTGTTAAACACAAACAATAGATTCTCCCCATTGGCTTTTATATGGCATATAATTGAAGCCACTAGAGTTTGATTTTGCCCTCTGAGAGTCATTGTATATTTTCAAGCGAGATGGTCCATATTGATGCATTCATAAATCTAAACGGTCGCACACGCAGAAAACAATCTAGATCATCACGACGCACAACGAGAGCTCTAATGGTTTTCCATGAACGTGTCCCATCATGTGTCCTTGTAGATGATCTGCATCTGTAGGCTATTCCTATGGAATAATGATGTTGTCATACAGCACTGCGATGATGATAACGCCAATCGCGATAACGATTATGATCAAAATTGGCACGAATGGTGGTTGTCTAAATAAAAATTATACTGCAGTCAGGAAATTTTGTTTGTTGTTGGTTTTACTTTAAAGCCTGCGGTTACAGGGCTTAGAGTCTGATTTATCGATCTCAGCGGTATGTTGATTAGGTTTAGCTTCAGTTCATACATGTAAATCCCCCACGGATTGACTTTTATGAACCCTAACAGCATCCCCACACACTCCTACCCAGAATTCCTTGCAGCAGCAGGAGGATTTTCCAGCAGTTATGGGGTGATGTACTTTTTTGACAAGGGCACTCACAGTTTGCCACTTCTCTTTCAGGTTCAGGAACACAGGAGAAGCCAGACTTGAGCTCTGAGAGGTGGACAAAAGAGAGATGTTACCACAAAAAACAGACTTTAAACTGCTCAGGTTTTATCAAGAAAAATCACAAACACTTCATGACAAGAGGACACCATAAATATACCACAGTGAATACAAAATAGTCTTTGTTGGACTGTTTTCAACTTAAATGTGAACTGTGTCATTTTTGCAGCACTGCCAAGCAATAATATCCAACGTTTTCTCAAATATTTTCCTGTCTTGTTATACCTGAGTGATTCATTTGACTCATTCATTCAACTGATTCATTCAAAAACAGACTGAGGAATGATTGATTCAGAATTGATCATTGATTTGTTTAAAAAAACTAACAAACAAAAACAAGTGTCTTTCTTTAGTGAGTCAGTGTATCGTCCTACCAGTTGATTCATTAACAAAACAAACTAATTCAAGCAATGCAACAAGCAGGTTAAATAAAAACGGCAGTAGGTGGCGACAAGAAACTGATTTGTTCAAAAAGACAAATTCTTTTAGAAAATGTTTATACGTTCTAACGTTCAACAATGACTGTATGATTCTGAGATTCATCTTTTCACACTAAGGACAACTGAGGGATTCATATGCAACTATTACAGAAGGTTCAAACACTCACTGATGCTTCAGAAGGAAACACAATGCATTAAGAGCTGGGGGGTGAAAACTTTTGAATTTGAACATATTTTGTTGTATGCATTTCTGAGCAGGCAATACATCAATATAACGAACAGAGCATTATTTTTCATTTGCATCTGCTTACATATGAGAACGCTCGTTTCTTTGTCTTCCTCTCCTTCTGTATTTTTGATCGAGAGATTCCTGGATTCATTTGGGAGATGCGTAATAGCGCCTCCGAATGTGTAACAGTGAAAATGTGGAAATCCAGAAAATTCTGTGTTTGGCAGGGAAGCGTCTCAAAAATAATGGAAAGAGTACATTTTCGTAAGGGCGTCGCTGTTGTTGATCGATGACTAAATGGCTAATTCTGCATTTTAGTTGGCAGAGCAAAAAACTAAGTAAAAGACTAAGTAACTGGCAACATTGTGTTTAAATTGAATATTGAACTACAGTAGAACAATTAATCAATATCAAACTTGCAAATATATCAAAGTGAATATTAGCCAACACACAGACATGCTGATATTTATACCAACTATGGTTAAGTACAGCTACATGTGCTCTGATGCTGCATTTAATTTCCACAGAGCCTTAAACCTTAGCTTACCTAAAATTGTAACACTATTCTTATGCAAGCACCGGTATTTCCTTCAGGAAATACAAATCTAGTTTAGACTCATCCCTCAGTTTGCAAAAAGGAACAAGAAGTCTATTTACAGTAATCCACTTACAATGTAACCCAAGCAGGCAATAAACCTATAAAATATGCAATTATCACACTATTGTGGCACACAGACATTAGGCCGAACCCTTTTAATGAGTGTTGTGTCTGTTCCAGGAAGTGCTTATGGGGATTTTTCATGCCTTAAGGAAGTGTCAAAAAACACTTTGCCTTGTCATCCTCAATTAGGACTCAAAAAGGTTGTGGCAGACCAGAGTGCTCTTGAACGTGAGTTTGTTTCTCCCAGCTGGTGGTCAAAGATTCCTTAAACAGACTGCCGAAGGGAAGGGACGGGAAGGACGACTCGGCAAAATAAGCTGCCGTGTCTCTTTTTCCTCTCTTCCTTCGACCTCCCACTCCAAACACACACATATCTATTTTTCTCTTCATTAGGGGTGAAGAGTAAACTGCATTTCTGCAGCTAATCAAGGAGAGATGAGGAGAGGCGCTGAGGTGAGACAGCAGATATTACCGCTGCTGGTTTCCCAGCACTCCCCTCTCGCTCACTCCACAGGGCTGTTTTACATTCACAACACATCACCTAGCAGAAGCACTAGTCATGTTATGAGTAAAGCCCACCTCTCATTCTCTCTCTCACACATGGACAGAATATGATGGAAATTGGCAATAAAGTGCATGAGTGTGTACACACTTGGGCTGAGTCGAGAAACCTCCTTATTTTGAGAACTACTGTGTATTTCGCAGTATGGTGTCTTGGTTATGAGGTTATTTTAAAGATTAAAAGAACAAAGTTCTTGATGCTACAGTATCAGTTCTTCAGATTGGCATATTGACTCGATATCAGTTTGTTAATCAACCTAATGTCATGAAAACATACCTCTGGAATATTTTTTCGCAAGATGCGAAATATGTACTGCCATGTAAGTTTTGTGACATATTCAATGTGAAATGTCCACTGAGTGGCGCTAAAAGTGTGTGTTTTTTTCAGAACAGATGAACGTATATATGGTACGTTTTATGTGACATTGTCACATAAAAGAATCTTAAGTTCTGACTTGAAATGTCCGTTGAGTATGCATGCCGTTTTAGTTTGTCTTTCCATCTCTCATCTTTCAGCTCTTTCACGGCGAGTCATGTTTTTCATAAGATTTGTACGCAAGGATTCCACATCCTATGTCCAATTCTGTGCCGGCTGAGCTACTGAGCAAGCTTGTTACATTCAGAAAACGAAACATATGGAGCTGTAATCATAACTGTGTACGAAAATGATTACAAGTGCTTGCTGTTTTACCACCTCTAGTGTTCATTTCTGTTGGAAACTGCAGTGATATGTACTTACTGGTACGTATTTCACGTCTTGCGACAAAGTTTTCACAGGAATGTTTTCGTCATGAGATCAGGTAGCTGTTAACAGATGAAAAGTAAAGCCCTCCCATATAAATTCAGTGTTCTACAGAACTTCTTAAGGTTATTAAAGCTTCTACAGCATCACAGGAACTTCAAAAGGTTCTCGTATGACATCACAGGAATGTAAAACATTCTAATTCTAATGAAGTCATAAAGAGTTCTACTGAGGCATCATGGACACTTGATGAAGGTTATTCTATGACATCATAGGAGCTTAAAACTAGGGTTGCTCCCTAATGGAGGACCAAAATTTTATTAGTCGTGTAAAAACAATTACACAGGAAGTGGTGAAATCAGACAGTCCATGAAGGAGAGAACGTTAACGGCTGGTCTGTGTGGATATATAATACATCGGGCAGGACACCCAAACACTCACCTATCATTCATCAACTTCAAATATGGCTTTTCATCTGAAAGATGAAAATATGTAGCAGCAACTTTGTATGGCTGCTCAATCTAATGTTAACCTAGAAAAATGTGCGCTATTGAAGTGTCTGAAAGCTGAAGAGTAGCGCGTACACTGCATGACAGATGGAGGCGCCGGTGTGGTCACTTGCTCTTAAAATATTCCATCATTTTTGGTCATACAGATAAAAGTAATACATCTTTCGAATCTGTAAAGAATCTATGTTTATTTGTGTGCACGCACAATAACAACAAAACGTTGCACTTTTGTAAAATAATTCAAGCAAACAGGATGCGCTTTCTGCCCTCTCGGTCTCTGTGAACTTGAGCGCGAAACTTCGAAATTCTGTGTATACTTGCCTTACAGACATGAAAAATATTATAGAGAGTGAAATGTCTACTTTCAGATATTCTCAGATTATGTAATCCGTATGAAAGCTGCGTACAGGCGCATCACAACTGCGGAGATGATGAGTCATCTCTTAAGCTGAAAACAAAGAAAGCACTAGTTTATCAATAAATTATTAAAACGTTAATGCAGTCTCCTTGCTGTTTTTCCCAGACACGATTATAATTATTATATCTGCCGGTTTGTAAGCTTTTTTTGCTTGTGTTTAAACACTTATTAGGCTATGTAGGCAATTACAAGCTCATTATTATGATTTATATGGTTTATTAATAAACGTACGACTAATAGTCGACTAATGCTTACAATGAACGACTACTAGTTGACCAAAAAATCTTTAGTTGAGGGCAGCCCTACTTAAAACTGTAATAATTCCCATAGAAAAATCATTACATGGCATCATAGCAACTTACAAACGTTTTATGGCTGTATTAGAGCTTATGAAGTTTCTATGGCTTCATTGGATTTCAGAACCTATGTAAGTTCTAATAAATCCATAAAAGAACTTTTTTAGGTTCCTGTGGTACCACTGAAACATTACATATTCCGATAATCCCATAGAAGAACCATTTTAGGTTCCAATGAAGCCATAGAGAAAACTTTTTAAGATCCTGTACCATAGAACATTATATGTTTCCACAATACCACAGAAGAATGATCATATAACATCACAGAAACTTTTGTTCTAAAGTTTGTTCTATGGCATCAGACTGCAGAATCTTACGGTTCTATGTCTTCATCGGAGCTATTACAAGTTTCTGCGAAGCTGTAAAAAAACCTTTTTTAATGGGCCAGTTCATCCAAAAATTTTAATTCTGTCATTAATTACTCACCCTCATGTCGTTCCAAACACGCAAGACCTTCGCTCATCTTCGGAACACAGATTAAGATATTAAGACTGACAGCAAAGAGAAGAAATTGTTGAATAAAGTTGTTATGTTTGTTTTCTTTGTGCACAAAAAGTACCTTTATTTGATGCCAAAATGCCATAGAATGCCATTATATTACAAATTTTGGAACTTTTATGGCTTTGATGTCATAGATGTACCTCCATAAGCTCCTTTTATGTCACATAATAATTGTTCTATGGCATTACTGAGGTTTTATGACCCCATAGGAGCTTAAAAAGTTTCTTCTGTAGCTTCATTGGAACTTAAAATGTTTCTTCAATGCCATTATGGAAACTTATGAATGTTTTAAGCAGCAAATTAAGGCATAAAAAGTTCATAAGTTTTAGAAATGATTCTTTTATGGCATTATGGTAACATATATGGGACTACAGGAATCTAAAAAAGTTCTCCTGTGGCTCATTGGAACTTACTAACGTAATTTTATGGGTCTGGCTTCCGCTCTCATCCGCGTCCATCTATTTTTAGCTGTACAAAATGGCTCATTTTGCCACTTGATATTGTAAATTGGTGTATCTTACCATATTATTTTAATGTCTTATTTTAATCATAAGCACACTGGTTTGTAGTGCGAACAGTTTTAGCGTTTACTGCACATAATAAAGCGGATAACGAACCGGAAGTCTCACTCAAGGTGGGTAGTGTTGTAAGAAATTTGAAAGGTTCTATGGCACTTTTTGAAGGTTCTTCTACAGCATCAAGCTAAAAAACTCTTTTTGGATCCTTTATTTTTTTTATGTTTGGTAAGTTTCTGAGTGCTGCAAAGTTTCGAATAAACACAAAACTCCCATCTTTCCTTTCAAATGCACCAAATAAATTACCATGATGTTTTCAAATAGTTCATTTTCAGATGTAAGAACACTGAGTGGCTTTTCATCATCAAAAACGCGGAGCTTGAGGGAGGCGAACAGGGCTCTCGAGCTTTGTTTATGCTGCAGTATACTTTGATCACACAGCTTTGTTTGGGTTGATTGCGCTGGTGAGGGCAGATCCCACAGAGATGTATCTGCTCCATGGGGCTAAAGGAGAAAAGACATGGAGCTGGACTGACCGGATAACACAAACGCATTAATTGTCTGGGTTCTGCTGGCTGTGGGGGTTTTGTGGATCTGAGCTGAAGAAAAAAGGTAATTTCAGTACAGAGGTGAGCCATGTGGTGCTGTAAACATGTTCCTACCCTGTTTCTTGCCGTTGTTGTGAGTTATTCTGCCTTTGTTCCCACTTTCTCGCCATCGCTATCCATCATACATCCACTGCTGCCTTACTCTCATCCTTTTTCCCTCATGCCTCTTTGCCCTAGCAGCAATTCCTATGATGCAACAAAGAAAACAGATTGGCACAGCAAAACATCAGATAATAATCTGACAACTCTGAATGTGAGAAACAGAGAAATGGACAAATTAGACAAAATTAGAGACCTTAGAAGCTATATTAGTAAAGACCTCTTGCAGATGCAAATGTTTTCAAGCCAAAATAGCGTTATTTACACTACTATACCCCAGCTAACAATTTTTTGTTCATGGAACATTCTGGGATCAGTAGTTTTTGGCCCCCCCCCCTTTTTTTAAACAGAAACATAGCATTCTTTTTTAGGTTTGGAGAATATTTTCCATTAATGTTCATGTAACTGTATTAAATAAATACTGCAATATATTTATTTTTAATTTTTGATATTTTGGTAACACTTTACAATGAAGTTCCATTTGTTATCATTAGTTAATTATATTATTTGACATAAACTAACACCCAAACATACTTCTGAAGCATTTATTAATTTTAGTTTAAATAATGTTAATTTTACATTTACTAATACAATCAAAAGATGAATCTGTTAATATTATTTAATGGAACAATGAACAATTTATTATTATTATTATTAAATAAAATTAACAGTGTTACTTTCATATTTTATTAAATGTAATACTTCTTAAACATTTACTTTAGAATCTATAATATTTTATACTTATATTTTATATAAATTTTATTTAGTACTATATTATTTTATTATGTTATTTATTTTATCATCAATTATACCGTTTTCCATTTGTTAACATAACTTAACTACATTAGTTAATATGAACTCAAAACAAAAGGTTTTTATATAGTTATTGTATTTTCAACATTTACTTTATTAAATAATTATTCAAATTAAAAGTTGTATCTGTTAATATATTATTTAATGGTTGTGTATTAACAAACTATAAATGAACAGTTGTATATTTATTAACTAATGTTAACAAAGATTAATACATATTGTTACAAATGTATTGCTAATTGTTAGTTAATATTAGTTAATGCATTAATCATATGTTGTATGTCATACAATGGTAAGGTCACTTTATTTTAATGTGACACTTTTTTAAATATTTACTTCAAAATCTATAATATTTTATACTTTTATATTTTATATAAATTATATTAAATGTTAACTTTACTTAACTACATTATTCCTAAAGCATTTATTAATCATAGTTAATGTTATTTTCAACATTTCCATTATTAAATAATTATTAAAATTAATAGTTGTATCTGTTAATACTATTTAATGGTTCAGAGTTAACATAAACTATAAATTAACAGTTTTATTTTTATTAATCAATGTTAACAAAAATGTATAAATACTGTATTGCTAATTACAGTAATTGCTATTACTAATTGCTAATTAAATAATGTATTGCTAATTGTTAGTTAATATTAATTAATGCATTAACTAATGGTAACTAATGGGACCTTACAGTAAAGTGTTACTTTCACATTTTAATGGATAATATTTTATAGTCCATAAATATTTTATACTTATACTATTTTTTATATAAATTACACTTAGTTAAGTATTATTTAGTATGTTATTTATTTTAACATGAATTATACCTCTAACACCTTCCATTTGTTAACTTTACTCAACTACAGTAGTTAAAATGAACTAATAATGAACACCTAAAGCATTTAGTAATCCTAGTTAATGTTATTTTCAACATTTACATTATTAAATAATTATTAAATTAAAAGTTGTATCTGTTAATATTATTTAATGGTTCAGAGTTAACAAACTATAAATGAACAGTTTTATTTTTATTAACTAATGTATTGTTAGTTAATATTAGTTAATGCATTAACTAACGTTAACTAACTGTAACATACCCTAACTGTCATGAACCGGAACAAAACAGTCCAAGCAGAGTAAGACAAGACGAGCATTTGAGATTAAGAAGTATTTAAATTGTATTTTTTTAATGAAAATAACCGAACGTTTC
>JAHKKF010523025.1:9556-29587 GCA_019740295.1 Labeo calbasu | reverse complement strand
TCTCCTGGCAGCCCCTTTGCTTGCCCTCAGTCCACTATCTGTGCGGTGGATTCGCCGCGGGTCTGCCAGTCTCCATCGGCGTCGTGGCTGGAGGATCCCTCGTCTCTGCCTCCAGCCTCCGAGTCCTGGACTCCGCCTCGGCCCTCTGACCCAGCGGCTCCGCCCCGGCTCCTGGCTCCCTCGTCTCCACCATCGCCCGTCGGCCCACCAGCTCCACC
The DNA here is from genome assembly GCA_019740295.1 of Labeo calbasu. Classification (NCBI taxonomy): domain Eukaryota; kingdom Metazoa; phylum Chordata; class Actinopteri; order Cypriniformes; family Cyprinidae; genus Labeo; species Labeo calbasu. The sequence goes on along the minus strand of JAHKKF010523025.1, from coordinate 29,369 downwards.
GGGCTCCCTCGTCCCTTCGGCTCTGCCTTGGTCGGTCGTCGTCCCGCCATCGCCTCAGGACTCCACTCCTCTGGCTGCGCCTCGTCGCTCCGTCCCACCGGCTCCGTTGGGCTCCTCCCTCCCTCCCTCCCTCCAGCTCCGCCTCAGTCCTCTGTCGCTCCGGAGCCTTGGACTCTGCCTTGGCCCTCCGGATCCTTTGTGTCGCCTGGACTCATCGGCTCTCCGTCTCCGCCTCAGGCCCCACCTCCACCTGCTCCGCCGCCGTTGGCCGGCCCCCTGGAGTCGTCAGCCCTTCCTCCACCATGGCTCCTCCCTCCGTCGGCTCCGCCGTGGGCCGCCATCATAGCTGTGGCCTGGGTCTCGCCTGGCTCCTCCTGCTCCGGGTCTCTTCTGTCTCCTCCTTGGCTCCTCCCTCCGTTGTCACCACCCTGGACTTTGTTTGTTGTCCTCCTACCGGGAGTGCGTCCTCCACCAGAGCCTCCTCCTACAATGACTTTCTGTTGCCATCCCAAGTCCACTCGTTTTTGTTTTCTTCTACGGCACGAGGTCGCGCCTTCCAGGAGGGGGGAGTAATGTCACACCCCTGTGGACTGTTTTTGTTGGTTTCTCCCTCTTTTGCCCGTATTTGGTTGTTCCTGTTTCCGGTCCTCGTTTAATCATCATTAGTTAACCTTGTATCACCTGTGTCTTAATTTAGTTCATTGTTATCACCTGTCTTTATAAGTTGCATTCTGTGCTGGTCGTCCGGTCTCGTCAATGTTAATGTGAATGCGTGCACCCTCCTGCTGTGGATTTACCTGTTGCCTGTGGATTATAATAAAGACTTTATCTTGGACCTTTGTCTTCGTTCGCCCCCTCCTTACATGTTACGTGACAGCAGATCACACAAGATACTTTAAATATGATGAAGGTTGACAACTTATGCTGAAGTAAAACTGCATTTTGTATGAATTCTAAATAGATCTCTATTATTAAAAAAAAAAAAAAAAAAAACATTGCCTTGCTTTCTTTTATTGTCTACAGTATAATGAAAGTTAGAGTAAAAAACAAATTTCCTTGTACCACAACCAAAAATAATGGTTGGAGGAACATTTCATTCACCATGGGTCTAACAGGTAAGCAGACCATAGTCACCAAAGCATCTCAACTGAAAAAACACTGCACGTCCAAAGCACCCTCAGCAGGGCGTTTTCAGAAGAGTGCCTGGAATTTGTAGCTGGCTAAAAACAAGGTAGAAATGACATGAAGTACAGTAACAGTAATTAGTCACAGTAAAACTATAAAAGCTGTAATAACAAAAAATAAGCACATTTATCTAATTTAAAAGGTGCATCTCAAACTTTAGCATGCTGTCGTTGGTCACAAGACACATAAAATCCAATAGCATTTCACATCAAAGCTGACCTATGCTTCTTCAGGCAACAGTTGTTTTATTTGAGTGTTGTAGCAGATGAGACAGTGATCAGATTTGGACCTGTTTCTGACACAAAGCAATTGTCTGGCCTTGAAGGACTTGAAATATTTGTAATTTGAGATTTGTACCTGCCAATTTTAAACTGTGTTTTTATAGTGTGATGATATTGGATCGGGTTAGGTGCACAAAATGTCTACTAGAATCTCAAATAAATAAAATTGCTGTGGCTGTTCAAAATGAAGATCATTCCCCAATGATGTCATAATGATAAAATGATACCCCAGCATATAATTTCAAGTTGATACATTTCCCAAGCCACGTCTTTGCTTTGACAGCAAAACTTTTGTTTCAAATGGATGTGGAAACTATAGTGCCTTGAAAATCTCAGCTTGTAAATTATTTAGATGGGTTGTCTATGTACTGGTTAAACATAAGCATAAACATAACCAATTGACATGCTAAGCTAACATAGTATAGAACAACAAACATGTCAAATATGCAAATATTTAGTCTTTTCTGTGCAGCTCAGTCCAAAGTTTATCAGAGCATTTGTTTGGACAACAAGCAGAAAATAAAATGTTTTTATACACTTGAATAAGGTCGATGAGAAAAAAATGTTGTAAAATGTCAAATGAGATATTATTGTAAAGTTACAAACTTTTTTTTTTAATCCTTACAAATGAATGCTTACATACTAATGCCAGTGTCTTCAAACATTTCAGGTACACTGAGGATAAGCTGCTGTTGGTGTATTCCAACTTCTGTGCTGATACACCAAAGTGTCTTAAAAATATTGCAATTTATGATCATGGTGCTGATTAAGTGTACCAAGTTTCAATCAGTTATGTTTTTATAATAAATATAAGAAAACAGGTAGATAAAATAGTAATAGAATATGGAGGGCTAGTGTTATAAAGTTTTTTTTTTTTTTTTTTTTTTAAATAATAGATAAAAATAAAACAAGTAGACAGAATACAAGCAGAATAGAGAGTGCTAGTGTTTGAGGGTCAAGTGTAGATGGAAGAGATGTAATCTCGAAATAGCTAAAGACTTAGCTGCTCAGATTGAGTTGGGCAGATCATTCCACCAGGAGGGAACAGTTAAAAGTAAAAGGTAAAAGTGATTTTGTGCCTCTTTGGAATGGCACTATAATGTGATCTAATAGTGCCTGATCTTCCTGATGTTGAATAAAGCAAATCTGCAGGACCGGGCAGTTCTACCAATGTGGTCTGTGAAATTCAGCTGAACATCAATCACAACTCCAAGGTTCCTGGCTGTCCTTTAAGGAGTTATGGTTGATGCCCCTATCTGTGATGAGGTAATGGGTTGGCTGAAACCACAATCAGTTCTTTCTTGGCAAGGTTGAGCTGAAGGTGATGGTTCTTCATCCGGCAAGAAATATCTGTAAGACAAGCCGAGATGCGAGCAGCTATAGCCGGATCGTCGGGACGGAATACGAGGTAGAGTTGAGTGTCATCAGTGATAGCAGTGAGATGAAAAGCCATGTTTCTGAATGGCAGAACAGACAGAGAAGAGAAGTGGTCCAAGAACTGAGCCCTGAGGCACCCCAGTATTTAGATGGTGTGTCTTGGACACCTCACCTCTCCAAGATACCTTGAAGGACCCATCTGAGAGGTTAGCCTCAAAGTGCAGTTCCTGAGATGCCCTTTGGCAACGGGTTTGACAGGAGGATCTGGTGGTTAACCGTGTCAAAAGCAGCGGACACATCCGGCAAGATAAGTATTGAAGATCTGGAAGCCACTCTTAGTTTGTCTCTGTGAGAAAGAAAGAGACTCAGTTAAACACAACTCGTTCAAGTGTTTTTGCAATGAAAGGAAGAAGGGAAAAACCCGTTCTCTAAAAGAGATGGGTTAAGAGTGGGTTTCTTAAGTAGTGGGGTTATACAAGCCTGTTTAAATGCTGAGGGAAAAACACCATTATGAAGGGATGATGTGAGTACCACAACAGGTGGTGGCAATATAGAGTTGGTTCTAGAGACACCAAAGTCGGACTGGCTTTATGGCTATGTGTGCCAAATTTTCCTATGTATGGTTAATAGGCCTGTCATAGACCACTTTTTGGGAAGAAGTGGAAAAAGAATTAAAAGAAAACCAACAAAACAATACGGGCTATGCACCTTCAGTGCTAGACCTTATTTAGCAAATAATACTAACTTTTTCAGCAAAACAAAAATGAACAGATATTTCAGTGTAGGCAAGTGTGAGAACATTCACTCTTGACTAAACCGCATAATCTTTACTGTCCCCCGGTTTCACAAACAAGGCTTAAGCCTAGTCCCAGACTGTAAGTCTGATCTGTTTCAACTGCCAGTGCTCTTATTTTGTCTCGAGATGCACACCAGTAATGTTTTTTCTAAGGCATGTTTACAAAAAATTACTTTAATGCCCTAATTGAACTATGGCCTAATCCTGGCTTAGTCTAAGCCCTGTCTGTGAAACCAGCCCTAAATGAAATAAATACAGACTGATCCTTATTAAAGCTACAAGTTAATAAAACAAGAGAACGAGGGAATTTCTTGTTATTCTTTGATTCACTTTAAGATCTAATGCACAGATCCAATACACCGACACAAATCTAAAGTGCACGTACAGAATGTGTGACAGCATGTTACCACTGATACATTGTTTGTCACAGTTATTAGATCCATTTTTCTGAAGTCTAATAGAAGACAGGACTGCAATTTTACAAATGGAGAGCTTGATTATATCACTTTAAAAGCAAGAATAAAAAAACAACACTTAAAGGAAGTTGTAAGTATAAGTAAGCATTTGCAGGAAATCTGCAATGCATCAAGTTTCTAAAATGTCCATTTTATGATATAATTTTATAATATATATTATGATATAACTAGCTATGCATATACAAAGCAGTGTGTCATACTGGTGTTAGAAACACATTGCTCACTGTACTGGATACTGTACCAGCACACAACACTTCTTAACCCTTGCAGCAGATCCAGTGTCTCAGAAACAACATAATATAGTCTGGTTCTTTTCAGCAGGGAAGTTGTTCTTATATGAGCTTAAGAAAGATAACAACAGATGTGCACTCGGGAAAAACATGTTATATTTATATGACTTTTATTAATAAACATTTACAAATTATACAGCATCTAATTTGGCCAAGCAGTCTTTCAAAAGTGCCAAGTCAGGTACAGCAACATAGGCATGTTTCTTTGTACATTTGTACATAGGGATGTTCATTTGTGCATGTTCCATCAAATGTACACTTCTGTACTCTATTTTGGTGAAGTTTTTCATAAACAAAGTTGTTACCTAAACTACTTATAGGATATGTATTAATCACACGACATTATGCTTTTCATATGGATGAATCTTACTATAAATAAATTCGACTATAATTAGCAGAGAACAAAAGCAATCTTTTGGTTATGACTCTTTACGCTTGTGCAAAACAAGACCACAGTAATATTCTTTAAAACATGTATTTAAATAACTCTCAAACAAAAGGCTTATGACTTAAAAGAGATGGCATTTTAAAGGTTAACTGAGCTTTTTAATATTTTTAATACGCCCATTCACAGAGACTGTAAACAAAACCCAGTCCTCTCACAGACATTCTTATAACCCCGCCGAATTACACCGTCAAACAGCAGTGGAAGTACTGGAGTGCCAATTGCGCTTCCTCGATTGCAATTGCTAGCTTATTTTTTATTCATTTTTTTTTAATTAGAAACGCTTGTTTTGGTTTCATCGAGCAAAATCCAGCAGATACGTAACATCCGCGTCATCGACGGCGTCCTCCGTGACATCACGCGCATTTGGGCGGGAGCTCAGCGAAAGCTCAGGCGCCAACAAGACATTTTTAATATACTGTGCTGGAGTCCATTTAGGTACGAGCGTAGTGACGTCGGATTTATTTATGGAAATTCGCAAATCGCCATCATCTACTGAGAGCGCTTGGCTGAAGCACTCATAGTGTCCAGTAAAACGTAGCCATAAGTCATTAAAGATTACTGTTAGTGGAGGGGGAAGATGTAGATATAGCCGATTTACAGGCTAGGCTACATATAAACCTCTTAGCAGCTTTTAAAGAAGAAGAAAAAAAAAAGTATAGTCTGTTTCGTTCCAGTATTACACATTAGAGTGTTTGGTCGGGCTGTAATCTATACTCTGGTGGGCCGGTTATGTCTAGAAATGTAACTAAACTAGAGTCTCAGTGAGGAGTGTCTAATACATTGGACATGACAAGTCTGCCCGGGCTTTCACTGCAGAGATCTATCCTTGACGTGTACAGGAGGGAGGGGTTGATTGATGCTTGGTTTTGCGTCTCTACATCATGAGAGCAAGAGAGGGATGAGTCACTAACTGGCTGATATAACATAGCACTGCAGCGCCTGTGCAGAGCATCCTCTAAGCTCACTGCCAGTAAAGCGCCTCACACTACACGCATCCGCGTGAGCAATAAAACATCTACACTGGGTAGATTCATCTATTACGCACATTTGACCACATGATTCATATTAAATTATATTAACGCTAGTTATTATTTCAGATTTTAGCTGAAAATAAAGTGGGGGATGTTATGTTTTGTTGCAGAATAATCAGTGACAACGTGGGTATTACGAATTGCGTACAAATTTCAGCTTTGTAAAACAAGATCTAATTACATCTTTAGAAATTAAAGATATCCTCTGAATTCCCTGTACCTGTGTCTCTAGATGCGCACAAGTCACCGAGGCTTGTCTTACTGCAAAATAATATTTGCATAACTTGATGTAACAACCACCTTTTCGCACTTACAAATGTAAACTTTGATTCCTCTTTGTCCTAGATATATATATACATTTTTTTTTCACAGGCCTACTGACAATGGTCACCTGCTTTTATTTAACGGACTTTTTTTTTTTTTTTTTCGTAAAAACCCGGAGTCTCCTTAGCTAAAGACAGACATCTCAAATGTCATTATCGCTAAACAACACAACATGCACATACGTGTGCGCGCACTTGACACCTGTTAACTCTCGCTCCGCGGGCTTTTGATATGTGCCATTGTTGTGACTCGCACTACGTGGACTACCTCAAAACTCTGACGCCAGGTCGCCATGGAAACTGCTTTAAGCTCCGGGCTCTGAGAGAGCAGAAGGTGTGGGATATTTAAGAGTTTCAGAACCACGATCTGCCTGAACAGCGATCGGCTCCTGCAGCACTTCCCAGCTTTGGAATTCAGCCTAATGAACCCTAAACGATTGACCCAGCGACCAAATCACTGTCGGATTAACCCTGGAGATCAACACTGACGCGCCGCCACTCTAACGTTTCTGCTCATCCAGTGGTGAGTTGAAGAAGTCCCATCTTTGTGTGGACTTGAACTCATTCGACTTGGCTTCTGATACCACCACATGACTAGATAAATCATTGTCATATAGTGATGCATTAGCGACTGATTTGACTACTGTTAAGTTTGAATTGCGAATCGCTACAGTACACTGTATTCATTGGCAAAGTTTGAAAAACCCTCGAATGATTTTGGACTAGCAACACAACTCTGATGTATGGAAAAACAGTAAGTCAGTACTTTTAGGATAGCCGAGTGATGACGACACCATGTTTACTAATAAATTGTATACACAAAACATTTTTAATAAACACCGACACAAACACACAATAAAAACAATGTGCTAATCGCCGGAGGTGTTTGTTTTAACGCGTATGTTATCCATCCTGTGATTTGAGTGTGTCATGCGCGTGAACTCCTCATGTCTGCTTTGCTTCCGACTGATCTGAACTTTAAATGTACTTGGTGTACATGGTGAACAAAGAGATGCTATATTCAACACAACACAGGCAAACTGGGAATCGGTAATTAAGTTTAAAATGTGCTCTACGCGTTTCAGTGCATGAAGAGGCATTATGCATTAGGAACAGTCTGTTTTTTTTTTTTCTGGAACCTGCTGGCGTGTAGCTGTGAATGGATGAGCAGAAGTACTTGGATGACTCACAGCGGTTTATTTGCGGGAGAGTGCGCGCATGAGGGGCGGGGGAGGAAAACATCATCGTGCTGCAGCGTCACAGTCAGTGTGCACTTTTATGTTTGTGTCTGAGAACAGATGGCACCGAAAATACTAATAAAACTCTTTTGCAGAAGAGAATAATAATGGGAAAAGCTATTTGCGATATCTGACTGTATATCTCCGTGGGATTGAACTGCCGTGACGTGTCGTTAATGACGTCATAGACACCGGGCCGGCGTCACGACGCCCCCTCACCCGGTCTATCCCGCCCACTCAGTCAAGATGAATTGCCAAGTTCGTTGGCTATCTGGTGTTACTCGGCTACAGAAGCACATTTCAGTTAAGGGCAGTTGCTTTTATTTTGGTTGCTCGTCTGGTTAAGTACGTTCCCACACATTAGGTTACACTGAACTTCCTGTGCCACTATGACTGCAGCTCTGTACGGCATTTCAAGGAGGTAAACAATGACGAAGAAACTACAATGCCACTGCGCATGTCTGGTCCTAAACATTTTGGATGTGGTGTTTTTATAACCCAGAATCAGCTTGATAAGTTGTGATGTGAGGGTCCAAGCCTCTACTCGTTTCAAATAAGAATAGTATCTCAGTGGTTCGAGCACTGCTTAGGCTATACACACATTTAAACTAAGCTTTTATAAAGTCTTTCAGATTTTTACAGTAGTTTTACAGCACATTCTAGTGTTTTTTGTTTTTTTTTTTTTGATTATGTCAACAGTGACGTATGACATCAGACTTAACAAGTGGACAAGGATGGCAAGACTGATTCATTTCGGCAAACTGGTTCTTTCTGTGGGTTAGTAAAAAAAAAAAAAAAAAAAAAGTTTTCATTCACTTAAGTTACTGATGTTTGTTGTCACAGTTTCGTTCTGTGATCCAGCATGTTGAAGAGCATATATAACTGTCTAGCAGTCAACATCTTAAACAAGTTTTTGCACCTGTCGTAATACAGCACATAATCCTGATATTGATGCACAAACGTGGATATGTTCTACACTTCTAGCCTCATAAATCTACTTGATTTAGCTGAACAACTTTAAATAAAATATGCATGCCCGACAAACTATAGTAACTATTGTTTACGTGTTTCAACAGAAAGGTTTTTAAATGTTTTAGTAAAAGTTCATTTAATAATACTACTCATAAGCATATTTCCAGTACGCACCTCAGGCTCACATGCGCATAGTATCAACAACTCCTTGGAAACTTTGATATTTAGCAGCTCATTCAGTTCTTTTTGAAAAGGCTTGATTCGTTCATTTCAAACCAGTTCATTGGTTTAGTAACTAGTCTAGTGAGAGCTACGTAGTAACCTGCCTGTAAGAGTCCAGCTCATTCATTGTGAATTCTCAGGCTCATGGCAGCACACAGAGGCTTAGCATTGCTGATACACTAATGATTTCTTTAATGTCCTTCAAACAAAATCAGTCTTGTGGCATCCGGGAACAACGATGTTACTTTCCAAACCAATGAACACCATTGTTGGCCCAAGTGTTTAAGCGTCCGCAAGTGTGTGTAGAACTTTTGTTAACCAATGGGTCACACTTAAAACTTCAAAAAGCAAGTAAAGTGCTGTAAAGTTTTACAGAGCTGTATTTACACATTTTTAATATTTTGCCCTTATATAAATAAACTTCTTAATGTCTGTTCAGTAGTTCCAGATGACACAGTTTAATTGTGCTGCTTCTATTTAAGTGATTAAAAGCATTTTACATAACATTTTACAAAATATGCATACTCATCTCTGCACTAATGGAATGTGAAACATCTATGTTTTACTACTAAACAGGGGCAGCGATCCCCCAACTGCTCCCCGGGTGCCGCAGCGATAGCAATATGGCTGCCCACTGCTCCAGGTGTGTGTTCACAGTGTGTTAATAGTTTGTTCACTACTCAACAAACTATTGTGTGTGTGTGCACTTGGATGGGTTAAATGCAAAGCACAAATTCTGAGTATGGGTCACCACACTTGGCCTCACGTCACATCCTTTCCTTTCCTAAATGACATCTAATTCAACTGGGAAGTTTTTCTTGAAATCTTGCCATTTATTATATATTAGGAGTTCCTGAACATGAGTAATAGGATATGCTTAGGATATGTGCTCTTAGAGATTTAGTGGCATTTGTTAGACCTGAGATAGTCTTGCAAACACACTTTTTGCCTTGTGCATTGCGCTCTCTAGTGGTCAAGATTGAAAGTGTGGGTATTGGGACAGGTCCTATAAAATGGTCTAAAACAGGGGTGGGCAGTTCTGGCCCTCAAGATCCACTTTCCTATAGAGTTTAGCTCCAACTCTAATGAAACAAGCCGAATCAAGTTTTATTTACAGCACATTTGTTTACAGCCAATCAGACATGTTGAGGAATGGGCCACATGTGTTTTTTTTTTTTTAAGCTGGGAATACTTTGCATAGCGTGACTGAACATTTACTTGACCCCCTGACTGAAACAAATCAATACACTTGAATGTGTGTAAAATCACACTTGAATGCATATGTAATCTGTTGCTGTCTTTTACATTATAGTTTAACATTGTTTCTATTTAGTTTAGTTTAACATTGTGCTGCTGCAGGTGAATAAATTAGGCAGAAAAGAGAACAGAGCTCCTGCAAGTTCTGATCAAAAACTCACCGTCGAGGAAAGAGGAAAGGGAGAATGTGAGGTGAGATTACTGCTGCAGCACTGAAGAAAGTAAAAGGCAGAAAAATATAAAGAGCACTCCTGCTGGAGCAGAGGAAGAGTTAACTGTTACAAAAGTGTAGAAACAGAGCTCTGATGGAAGTGGAGGGAGAGATCAACACTGAAGTAGTGATGAAATTAAAGATGAGACAGAGAAAACCCCCGTGGGACCATTGGGAGAGTTCGCTATTGCTGAAATGACATAATTAAAGACAGAAGAGAAAAATAGAAAGAGCGCCCCTGCAGGAGTGGAGGAAGAATAGAAAGAGCCCTCCAGGTTAGGGTAGAAAGTAGAAGTGGTAGAAAAAAAAGAGGCCATAGTGGGAGAGAATAAAGCTTTTTACTGTAAACAGACATGTTAGTCAGTTGCTATAAATAGAGTTTGTTGACTATAGACTCCTTTAACTCAGGTCATTAGAAGATTATGGCTTAAGGCTACTTATGAATCATAAGGATAATGCTCAAATGACCAAGCTGCTGTTTAAAAAGGAATCGATTATGGTTGTTGACGTCTTAGTCAGTGTTATTTCAATTGCGTAAGATAGAACAGGGTTAGATGAAGTTAATTCTCACAGTCTCACACTCTTAACTAGTGAAGCGTGGAAGTATAGCTTCCCAAACAATAAGCCACAAGCAGGCTACCTCTTGAAAGCAGTTAAGTTAGACTATAGTTAGACCTCCTTTAGTGTTAAAAAACTACTGTCAAGATTGAGTAAAGATGCGCACTGACCTTATTGCATATGCATTTGTAGGAGTGTCCTTTCAGATGCAACATTTAATGGGAGGAGAGAATTTAAATAAATCATGCATCATGATTTACTAAGGTTTCCTGTGGTCTGGAATCGCACCATTATGTACCACCCAAAGAAGCACGCCTTAACCCACTTTACGCTTGACGTGGCTGCGGTTGTTGCTGCCAGGAGAAGGCGACGCAGAGAACAGAGAGCACGCTGTAGAAGAGAGAGAATTCGTTCCACTCGTATTAATTTATTTGGAATGCCAGAGAATGACATTATCCAAATATCCTTATGATAATTTATGCTGCTCTTGGTGGATTGTGTTGGTCATCATGGAAATGAGGTGTTGCATCTGTGTTCTTTGATTTGCACATTGTCAGTAGCTCAACTGCAAAACTTTCCACTCCCATCGATGCATTCTCGGGCTAATTTATGTTGTTTAGTAAATCTAGCTCTGTGTGTAGTAGCCGACTATGTCAAAGCCATTTAATGAAGCATTATTTCTACCCAGTTCCAAGAGACCCACTGTCGTACAAAGTTTATTTCCAACCTGCTTTAACACACCTGCCTGTGATTTTTCAAGCAGTCCTAAAGAACTTGATTAGCCAGTTTATTTGTATTTATTAGGGTTGGACCCAAACTCTGCAGGACAGTGAGTCTCCAGGAGCAGGGTTGCAGACCTTGTTAAATATAATAAGGTCTGGCAAAAAGGCTCTTGAAACTGATTATTTGGATGTAGAACTTCATTTGTGGTTAAGTACACGTTAAGTGCTATTGTCTATGTGTGTGTATATATATTATAGCGGGCTCTTGCCATCTCTGGGCCCTAGACGCTTGCCTACATTGCCAATAGAACAAACAACTTTGGAAAACATTCAGGGTTGGCAGCTGAAATGATCTTTAGATTAACCCCAGAGATATATAAATACTGGATATGTCTTGGGTACAACCATTCCTGGAAGCAATGACGCCATGTCTGTGGGTTTACAGACCAGTCACTGCAGTGACGAGGGAGTCCCGTCTCCTTTATCTCGCTGCCCTTGGTCGCTTCCACAATCTCTTCCCCTACGCAGTAGCAAAGAGGACTCCTGTTATCAGAGAACTGGGGTTATGACAGTAATCTGAAATTCTCCTTCTAACATGCTTGGTATCTTGCTATGGGCTATAGCCAACTCCCATATTGTCAGGTCAGGTTTTTTTGTGTAGCATTTTTCACAATACACATAATTTCACAGGGAGATCCACCGGGGGGTTGGGGTGCATAGTGCACGGAAAAAGTCTTGCCGCCCAATCTACCACCCTAGAATTATTCCAGCATGAAACACCAATGTAAGCACCTTGTTTCTGTAGCTCTTTTCAGCAGCATTGCTTTAATATAATGCCATAAAAATGGAGTTTGCAAAATAATGGCAAATAAGCTGTCATAGAATAATAAGTCTAAAATAATTCTATCTGCACTCGCATACATCTTGACTGATAAATGGCTCCTGTATGAATCATTCAAAAACACTGCATAACCAGTGTAGGCCAATGCACAAACAAATGGACTGTTATTCATTCATTTGTGAATCAGAAAATCACTGCTTCTCAGGTAACTCAGATGTAACTCTCAGGTCCTCAAAGACATGTAATCCATCCAGACTGGGATTGCCGTATTATTTTACACAATGCTTGTCCTCGTTTATTTTCAGTACTGTAACTATTGCATGCAGATTTTCTTGTCTGACTGCTCGCTCCACTTTCATCATGGACATAAAAATGAATTGAATTTATCCTTTTCAGCATACAGATGATGTGAAAGTGGAGGGATTCTGCCATCCAAGCCCTTACACATGACATCAAGTTTGAATGGCGGGGCACATGCGGCAGTGGGTCAGGCCGATATCGTATTGAGTTGTGTTGTCATAAAGTTAAGACTATGAAACTGTTTAAAGTCTTACTCACAAAAGATTACTGTACAGTTTACCCTTCAAGAGAAAATATATGAACCAGTGTCTCAATCTCCCTCAGACCTGTTTTTGTACATCATGTGAAATATTGTGCCAATGAAATTATGTGTATTTATACACTGGATGTATATATGTTGTTCTGTACCCGAACACATTTAATTAAGCATTGAGAGAAAATTACTTAAAAAGACAACAAACAAATATGGACACTGTATTGTACCATATTGTAACATAACTAGAATGTTATACATGTTGCTCGTCTATAATCAATTTTCTCTTTGTCTGTATTCCTCACAGATATTGCGAACATAATAGAGATGGAAGATGACCGCCGGTTTCACAAACTGACACAAGAACAGGTGGAGACTTTAGACCAAGTTCTTACAGAGGTCATTCCCATTCATGGTAGGGGTAATTTCCCAACCCTTGAAATCAAGCCTAAAGACATAATCCATGTGGTCAGAGACAGACTGATTTTGAAGAAAATCAAGGTGAGAGATGTTCGTCTCAACGGCTCTACAGCCAGTCATGTGCTGGTCAAAGAGAATGGCACCAGCTACAAAGACTTGGATATCATCTTTGGTGTGGAGCTTCCCAAACCGGAGGACTTCCAGATTATCAAGGAGGTGGTTTTGGGCTGTCTGCTGGACTTTCTGCCTAAAGGTGTCAACAAAGATAAGATTACAGCTCTCACCATGAAAGAGGCATATGTACAAAAAATGGTCAAAGTGTTCACTGAGCATGACCGTTGGAGCCTTATCTCCCTCTCAAACAATAGCGGTAAGAACGTGGAGCTCAAATTTGTCAACTCTCTACGACGCCAGTTTGAATTCAGTGTGGATTCCTTTCAGATCATCCTGGACAGTATGCTACAATCTTATTTGGATGCTGAAAGGAGGAAGATTCTGGAAGGGCAAGAGGGCCAGGACACTTCTTTAGCTTCAAGTCAAGGAATTCAGACAGCCCTAATGGATGAACCATTCCTCAGCTCGTGTGACACAGGGCATCACCGAGAGAGTGACATTGACATGTCCTGCAAAGCCAATGACATTCAGACTTTCTGTGACTCTCAGTGTTATTGTAAAATGAGTCCGAAAGAGCAGTCTAAATATTCAGATCAAGAACCACCTCTAGAAACAGACAAAGATGTTGAAACAGAGATGGTTCAAACTATAGCCACGCCTATGGAACAAGTATCAGAGCACTCTGTAACGGTGCATGTGGAGGAAAAGACAGAACTTCATGAAAATGTGTCTTTGCCAACGGAGACGCTGCTCGAAGTAAATGCAACTGAAACAGGTGTTGACTCAGGGGAGGGAAATGAACTAGTTGGGGTAAAAACTATGTCTGTTAAGGAAACAAGTTCTACCGTTAAAACATATATTAATGAAACAGATTCTGACAAAACAGAATACATGTTAGACATAGAGCCAGTTAAATCGCAACCATGGCTTGAAATGGTACATGCAGACTTTTCTTGTCTTTCAACAACAGGGACCTTTGGTGAGCGATGCACATTCCAACCTGCTCCCATTACATTTCTTTCACAATCAGCACTAGAATCATATGCGGAGTATCCTTTACCACCCCCTGCCAAGAAAAACAGCCAAAATTCGCAAATGGTTGTTCTCAAGCATTCCTCACCCAAACCTCCTCGGAAAATGTCCAAAAAGACAACCCTTGCACCGTGTTCACCAGAAAAATCAGTGTCAAATAATTTAGATGTTAACACTTGTCAGGTTTTGCATCCACCTAAAGCTTACCCAAAAGAATCATTACCTATGCAGGTTAAATTGTCAGGTCTTACCACAAAAAGCTTTGAATTATCCAGTGCCTCAGAAAATGACTCTAAAGAGTCTAAAGAACTAGCCAATCGTACCGGAGCGTTTACTGTTGCTGCGCCAGAGAACGGTGTGCATTCGGAAGAGACATTGTACACGAGTCTGTCACCAGAGGAAAGCCTTCAAAGTCAAGTGCAAACTTCAGAACCAGAAACTGGTGAAGCTACTCACGTCACTATTCTAATTCCTACGCCCAATCCCAGTAATCTCCCCAAAGATCAAAACAGGATAAACCAGCCTTTTAATGAAAGTGTTCAGACAGCACCGTGTCAGGCAATGGTACCTCTTATCAATGTGAATTCTGAGCCTTTACTTCAGGCGAATGACAGTTATGACCTCAACTCAGCCTCTCCCAAAAAGAAAGATACCGAGTCTTGTGCTCAAGTGGATGATGCCACATCACCAAAATATCTTACCGAACCCTCAGAATCAGTCACTATGGCAACAAATTGTGCCTCTCAAATGTTGAAACCACTGTCTGCAGACCTTACTATTGACTCACACACGGTAGGGACTAATTCTTCAGGTGCCGAACATGTTATATCACCTCAAGTTCACAACTACCCCGTGTCCACTCTGCAGACTCAGGAACTTCTTGTGCCAAGTCCCCCGACTGAAGAAGCCCCAGAACTATTATCCCTTGTCTCTTTACCAGAAGTTCAAAGCCTCACGGTATCAGCAGCATATTTGTCAAAACCACTAGAACCTTCCATATTCCCGACAGCAAATCTAGAATCTCCCACGGTCTCAGAGCCTATTTTAGAACCATCAGTTATGTCTCTGGACGTCATAGACCCCTCTGAAGTATTCTTTGAAGTTACAGAACCGTCCGAATCGCTTTCACAAGGTTTGCAACCTTCTTCGATATCTATGTCACATGTCACATCAGAAACGTCCATGTCATCGGTAAGCGAGGAGGCGCTTTCCAGGATATCAGACCCATCAGCCTTAGACATTAACGAGCCCATACGCCCTTCCAAAGAGCTGCCTTGCGTTACAGTGTTGGCTGAGAGCATGTATGGTGACTTTGAGCAGGCTATGGACCACCTGCGTTACAGGCTAATAGCAACACGCAACCCTGAAGAGATCAGGGGTGGAGGCCTGCTCAAGTACAGTAATCTGCTTGTCCGGGACTTCAAACCTGCCTGCGAAACAGAAATTAAGACGCTTGAGCGCTACATGTGTTCACGTTTTTTTATCGACTTCCCTGATGTGAATGAGCAGCAGCGCAAGATCGAATCATACCTGCGCAACCACTTTATCGGAGAGGAGAAAAGTAAATACGATTACTTGATGACCCTTCGGAGAGTGGTCAACGAGAGTACTGTGTGCTTGATGGGGCATGAACGCCGTCAGACTCTCAATATGATTACCATTCTAGCACTTAAAGTCCTGGGTGAGCAGAACATCATTCCCAATGCAAATAATGTTACCTGCTATTACCAGCCTGCACCATACATGACAGACCACAACTTCAGCAACTATTACATTTCAAATGGCCAGTCCCCACTCATATACCACCCCTACCCGCTACACATACACATGCAGTCTGGATTAGTTTAGGTACAGCACGTAACATAGATGGGAAAATGCAGAGGGAAATCTCTTAATCTTGCAACCTAAAATATCCACCACATATGATCTACCCGTGAGCATGTGTTAAAAAAAAACAAAAAAACAACAAAAAAAAAAGGTAATTACCTAGGTGTTGAAGTGTTGAGTGTAAGATCTGGTTTTGACTACAAACATTGGAGCCATTGCACTAGCAATATGGAGGTTAAAACAAATGTGTCACATGCATCTACTTGAAAAAGACAATGGCAAGAAAAACAGTACGACGGAAAAGGATGATATATACATAGTAAAATAAACTATAAAGATACATTTTGAATAGACCTGTTCTTGTCTCATCGGAGGTAGCTGAAAGTCCCGTTGAAACAAAGAACAAACAAAACATTAGAAGCTTAGAAACACTATTTTCAATAATTTAATGCTTTATTGGCATGAGAAAAAAAGTGCAAGAGAAATAATCAGCATGCAGCCAATGCTTTTTACATAGTAAGGTACTTTTGTTGTCTGAAACAATTAAACTGATTGTTCCCGTCTTGTTCTAAGAAAGTTCAGTAAGGTCAGTGTACCATTCCTTTTTTTGATTTCTGTTTGAATTAAGTATTTTATTTGTTGTGATATTTCTTGGTACATCTACTGGGTGTCTGTATTTTTATTTATAATATATGCTTATTAGTAGATTATGAATGATGATTCCAGGGGCGTCCAGCCGTGCTCCTGGAGGGCCACTGTCCTGCAGCGTTTAGCTCCGACACACCTGCCTGGGAGTTTCTAGTGATCCTGAAGATCTTGATTAGGTGGTTCAGGCGTGTTAAATCAGGACTAGATCGCCTTCCAGGAGCAGGATTGGAAAGCCTTGATGTATTCAGTATTTCACTAAGATCATACGTCTTCAGAATATGAAAAAAAAAGAGAAAAAAAAGCTCCATTACTCACCATATGATTAAATCCGAGATTTCAGGAAACACGGTCTGCAGTGATCTACAAATGTCTGTTTAACCAAAATGTACAATATGGAATGTACTGAGCTGATGAAAACAAATCTCAAATTTGACAGAGTGAGGTGCAAAGGTTTCTACCAAACTTGAACAAATACAAAAAAAGAAAACAAACCAACCAACTACAAAAGAAGAAAAAAAGGGCGTTTACTGGTGTCTTTTGTGTATCTATGGCGCACAATGTTGATTTCGTGTGGAGAGTAACAAGCAGTCTTCTTTAGTTTTCTTTTCTTATATACTGTAAATGTAGCCTCAAACAATCCATGTGAGGACATTAGATGATGTTATTTAATATTTCTTTGTATTTAACAGAACCATCAGTGGTGCTGAAGACTTAAATACATTTCCACCCTTTTTTTACATCTTTGTGACAAAAATGCATATATTTTTCCAAGAACTTATGTGTAGAACTGTATTATAGCGTACATGAAAGATTGCACCAGCCACACATACAGTATACACAGATACAACATGAAAAGAAACCGTAAAGGTCAGGACCAAAAATAGAAAAGTGTATATCGTTGGACATCAATATGGCACGAATTGAACTGGACTGAACTGTTGTCTTCGGTTGAGTGATTATTATAGCAAAATGTATTAAAGTGATTTGCCTAAAATAATACATTTTTCAGAAGCAACTTGTATGACACGTTGGCTTCGCTGAAATTGTATACAGAAATTGTATTTTTAGGTTATCTTGAGTACAAAGCAAAAGTATTAGCAAATGTCTGACCTTGACCTTAATAAAATGCAAACGTTTAATAGATCTTACAGAGATCTCATCACTGGTATAGTTATTCAATCTTGTGGAGTTCCTTTTTCCTGTGCAGACCTACAGTTTTGTAAAGTATCGGCTTGATTGTATGATGATTTCTAGTCTAACGTTCTGTTTTACCTTTATGTAATTGTCTACCTATGAAATGCAGCCAAAACCTGTAGTAACACTGTGGTTAGAAATAGGTTTAGACTGAAATTGTTTACCAAGATGATGTACACCCATCATGAAATACTTAAAGCCGTTTATATGACCAAAATTATTTTTGCAGGAAAACATCAGTGCCTCAATGAGCAGGAGAAAGCTGTAAAGAAGGTGACAGAAAGGACAATGCTCCTGCAAATGCAGCAGTCACTTTTTATTTTCAGGTGTACATTTTCTCCTCTTCTCATGCTATTTGTGTTGATGTCAGATGTAGTTCTTTGCTGTGGCTAGTTTTGTTCATTTAATAAAAAGAACAGAAAAAGAACAGACCTATTTTGTTGCAAATGAGTATTGATGTTCTGCTTATGTTAAATATAAGATAATCAGTGTTGGGGGTAACGCATAATATAACTTTTTTCAAACAACTAGTAAAGTAACGCATTATTTTTGAATATCTAAGAAAATATCTGAGTTACTTTTTCAAACAAGTAACGCCAGTTACTTTTTTCCCCATTTATTGATCGGGAGTCTCCTGTCGGGAAATTAGGAGTAAACGTGATGTTATTGTATTCTAGACTAAATGTGAACATGCATTAATTCATCTCACTCCCAAAAAAACAGATTCAGTATTCCTCAAAATGAATAAAAACGGTGAAATGCAAACTCAGAATATGACGCAACCTTGCAATAATTAAATATGTTAAATAAAACAAATATCCTTTATGTATTTAATCCCATTTTATGAACCAGTGTCTTTGCTGCTGACCTTCGATAATGCAATTCAACCATACTAATAAGCAAAAATTACTTTAGATAAACTAACATTTGTGCTTCATTTTTTTATATCTGAAGAGTGATCTCCTGCATAAATGTACTTTTCTTTCAGTCTGAGGTGAATTCATTTCACTTTTGGTGTAAAAGGGCTTTTACATTAGAATTGTTTTATATTAAAAACAAAGAAACAAGCCCCGCCCACATTTAAAAAGTAACGCAAAAGTAACGTAACGCATTGCTTTTCACAAAAGTAACTAACATAATTAGTTACTTTTTCAGGGACTAACGCAAAATTGTAATGCATTGCTTTTAAAGGTAACTTTCCCCAACACTGAAGATAATTTGTGTGTGTGTGGCTCAGTTACACACTATGTTACGGGGACAAACGTCCCCATAAAGATGACAATATCCAAAATGTTTGACAATGTGGGGACGTTTATGGCAACTTATAAATCATGCAGAATTTAAAAAGGATTCACGTTTAATTGTACTTCACTATTTAAAAGTAAATGCTTTTCTTAGCTTTTTGAAAGACTTTTGAGAGACAGCGGTCACAGAGATTTTCTAATTTTAGTTTTTTTATCGCAAAAACTTTGTAAAGAAACCTGTCCAAACCAAATCATTCTTTCTTATTGTTCTGTGTAAGACTCTAAAAGACATTAGGTGTTCATCTAGAAGCAGATTATTTGACATTTGAATGTTTTATGACTGTTATTAAGTGTGAACCATGAACCACTTGACTCGAGTTCATCCATCTACATAGACTTAGATTTCCCAAAGTAATACGTAAGTATAGTAGTGACTTTACCATCAGTCAAACTTGGAGCACTAATGCTATTACTCACATACTTCAAACCTCTGCCTTAGCAGATCCACTTGTCATATTCCTGCTGTTTCAAGCGCTGTGTCACAGCTTTTAAG
>JAHKKF010523022.1:0-15504 GCA_019740295.1 Labeo calbasu | reverse complement strand
TTTTTTCTCAAACTTTACTCATCTAGTTATCATTATCATAGGATGCTTGCTTTATTATCGCATCATGTTTAGAATATCTCATTCTATTTTTAAAAACAGGCATTACGCAGTACGTAGTACGCCATTATTCCATTTCGTCTGAATGTTTATGTGTTCGAATGGCGCCCTCTGTCGGATCAAGAGCGCGTCGCACGTCATATAAGCCTCGTTCATTCAGTCATGCGCGGCAGGTAAACTTACCTCATTAACTACAGATATAATACAGGTGATGCTGAACGCCTCTTCCGTTTAGTTTTTAAAAACAAGCATCTGACAGCAACGTAGAAAGTTCACGAGCATAAATCTAAAATGCCAAGGCGGCATTTATTGAGTAGATACAGTCTTTTGATATTAATATATTTGATAGGCTGGATAAGCAGCTTTGAGGTGAGTAATTCGTGGATGGTCATCTGATGGCGGTCTGATCGCTGTACGTTTCACTCATAATGTGTGTTTTTGGCAGATGAACAGATATGGCGGCCAGGCATCCTCAGGTAAACGGTCAGTCGTATTTAACCTACGTTATGTGTGTAAAAGTAAACTTTGCGACGTCCTTGTACGTCTTGCTCTAGATTTAACATGTTTTGTTCTTGTGTCCCCAGGAGCTTTCAAACTTTTCAAAGCAAAATTTCCTAAAACATAAAGACATCTATATATTTTAACGTGTAAAGACCCATTTATGATATATAAGAAAAATAGTGAGGTGTTGTTAAGGAAATTAAAAGCTAAATTTGTCGTTATAGTGTAATGTAAATAAAATATTACTTTGTAGGTATCTGTGTGTGTATTTTGTTTATATACAAATATAAGAGAAACATATTCAGTTAATAATGTGTAACACTTTTACAGCTTTGCAGTATAGAGAAACAACCAAATGGAAAGATACAACATGTATTTATTCACAATATAGCAAGGAGGAATACACAATGGTTAGAACAAAACAATGGTTTTCTGTACAAAATTATACTCCTGTTTTATAATTGGTTAGATTATTATTATTAGCATATTTATATATTGTTTAGCAGCAAAAAGTCTTTATTTTATTATATGACTTGTAGATAGTATTATATTAATTAGATAAATTGGATTTATTTTGGATAATATTTTGACATTGTCTTATTAATAATAATAATAATAATATTTATATTGTATTTAGTAAGAATATTTGTTAATTATTATTGTTTATCTTATATCTAATTTTATTTAAATCGCCTGTAGTTTTTCCTCTGTGAAAATATTTTGATATTTTTGTGTATATATGCTAAAATGCTTGTCTTGTTTTTTTATATTAATATTATTTATATATTAATATTTATTATATATTTAAAAAAAAATGTACTTTTATTCTATTTTATTGTATTGTTATTGTTATTGTTATTTTTATTATTATATTTTATCGTTTATTATTTTTATAATTTGAAACCCCTGTAATTTTGACTCCAATGAAAAATTCACATTTTTATTTATTTATTTATTTATTTATTTATTTATTATTATTTTTTTATAATTTAAATCCCCTGTCATTTTTACTCCAGTGAAAATATTTAAATATTTAGATATTTTAGGGAATAAATGAGATACACACACACTTTTTTTATTAACAAAATATATTACTATAATTTCAATCTTTTAAATGTCCTGTAACTTTCTCTATTCAGTTAAAATATTTGGATATTTTGGAGGATAAATTTCCTAAAGAAATCTTATTCTGTATTATTATTATTATTATTATTATTATTATTATTATTATTATTATTATTATTATTATTATTAATATTGTATTTTGTTAGAATATTTATTTATTAATATAATTTATCTTATTTTGATTAATTTCAATTTTAATAAAATAATAAATATTTAATATTTTGGAGAGATGTCTTATGTCTTATTATATTTATTATTATTATTATTATTACTAGTAGTAGTAAAAATATTAGTATTTTTATTAATTAAATCCCATTTAAATAATGTCTTTTTTTGTCCTCCAATGAAGATATTTAGACATGTTAGGGGAAAAATCTATTATGATTATATACTATTAACAAAATATATTCTAATATATAAATTTAATTTTATGTNTGATTAATTTCAATTTTAATAAAATAATAAATATTTAATATTTTGGAGAGATGTCTTATGTCTTATTATATTTATATTATTATTATTATTATTAATATTTATATTATATTTATTATTATTATTATTATTATTACTAGTAGTAGTAAAAATATTAGTATTTTTATTAATTAAATCCCCTGTCATTTTTTTCCTCCAATGAAGATATTTAGACATGTTAGGGGAAAAATCTATTATGATTATATACTATTAACAAAATATATTCTAATATATAAATTTAATTTTATGTTTGGTCATTTAAATGTCCTGTGACCTTTCCTCTTCGGTTAAAATATTCAGATATTTTGTGAGATAGACGTGCTAGTATGTTCTCTCTCTTTTCCATCGGGTGTAGGCCGTGAACGATACGCGTTCTTTGCCCTGCGGAGCTGCCATCAAATCCTCCGCGATGACAGCGGTGAGTTTTTCTCCCCTGACTTCCTGTGCTCAAACCCCCCCGTGTGGTGCAACTGGACCATCCAGGTGCATCCAGGCAAGCGTCTGGAGCTCTACCTGGAGGACTTGACTCCCTCAGACGCCTGTCAGCTGAAGAGCGATCAGATCCACCTGGACGAGTCTCCGGTGGCTGCGGGAGGACAGAGGATCCTGGAAAGATGCTGGAGAAAGGCTAGATACACCTCTGTGTCCAATACGGTTCAGGTAGTGCTCCTCATCAACGGGAACCGGCCCGACCCGTACAGGGGCTTCTATGGACGCTATAAAGCATTCGGCTCCCTGGATTCTCCTGATCCAGTATATGAAGGTGAGTGAGTTTTATATAATCCTTTTTTCTTTTTTTTTTGACTGACTGTTGTGTAGATGTTGTCACATGGCTCTGTATTTTTCTTGATAGACATTCCTGCAGACGTGATAGAAGCAGCATTCGGTGGTGATGGAGATGAAACGGATGCAGTTACAGATCCTCCACCGGGTGTGAGAGACGTCACAGCAGATACCCAGCCATCAGGAGTGAACACACAAACCGCTTCTGCTGGTCTCACCAGCTCTATGAAATTTGGATCCTCACTGACCAATGAACTTCCTTCATTGGAATCCTGGGAAAAGAATCCAACGACGGATTCATCTCCTCGAGCTCTAGTGTCTGGTTACCACAGTAACGGTGCATTAGATGATGATGATGATGATGCATACTATGATGACAATTTCTACAAGACCCAGCAAAACCAAGCAGGAAGTGGACCGGCTCAAATACAGCCCATATATCAAGCGGCTTACGCAAAAATCTCAGACGTGGATCTCAGCGCACATACGCGCATGCCACGTGTCAAATCAGCCGCCCGCTCTCCGTCTGCCATGCGTAGGAATGTGGACGCGCAAACACACTCTTCAGGTCAAACTAAGCCGGTTGGAGCCAGAATGGCGCCTGATGGTGGAGTGAGGTGGGTGAAAGTGGAACCTCGGGACGATGACGAAGGCGTTTCCATTGGGATGACGCCTACTGAGAGCAGCGTCACATTATCTGTAGTGCAACCTAAATTACACCGCAAATCAAAAGGTGCAGTTACTTACTTTTTCATTTAATTAAAATTGCCTAAATTCAATTAATTGTTTTGTATCATTTCAATATATTATTATTATTATTATTATTATTATTATTATTATTAAGCAATGGGTACACTATTAACATTATGGGTAATATTAATTATATAAATATATATATTTGATTATTTTATTAATGCTTTAAGAAGTTATTAATGCTACTACTAATTGATATTTTGTTAATTTTTTTTTTTTGTTAATTTATTTTAACTTCTAATCTAAGGTTTTCTTGCATTAACCTTTTTTTTTTTTTAACATGATTTTCATGAAAATTAAGTACACTTTACCCTTTAACCCCTCTGCCCCAAAAAAGTTATATTACTTAATGAAATCCTATTTTATGATTATTATTGTCATGGGGTTATATTAACAATATTAATTTAATGTTTTAACATTATTATTATTAGTAGTAGTAGTAGTAGTAGTATGTTAGTGGTTATTTTGACAGTATTTTATTTTTAACTTATTTGATTTATTATTATTATTATTATTATTATTATTATTATTATGCAAGGAGTAATATGAACTTCTAGTAATTATCATTTATTACAATAATGAAAGTCATCTTGTCTGGATTTTTTTTTTCATTTAATTAATTAAAATCTGCCTAAATTCAATTAATTGTTCTATATCATTTAAATATTATTATTATTATTATTATTATTATTATGCACTAGGTATAATATTAACATTATGGGTATTTTTTTCTTATTATTTTTAATTTTTTATTAATGCTTTAAAATGTTATTAATGCTACTAATATTTTTTTTGTTTGTTTGTTTGTTTTTTTTAAATATGAACTACATATTTTAACTTTAAGGTTTTTTTGCACTAAACGTTTGTTTTCATTCCACAGAAAAAACTCACTACCAGCAAACTTTACGAAATGTCACCAACAACATGCATTTACCTGGGGGTGAGAAATGCTTTCAAATGTTTTAATATAGCCTAATAATTCAGCTACCAAGTATATTTTATTATTGAAATCAAAATAACAGAAGTTTTAGGTTACACTATAAATGGTATAGAGCATACATTCTGATGATGTTGTATCATCCGTCCAATCAGAGCTGTTGTTTGAGGTGAGTGTGGAGGTCAGTCTGAAGTCTGAAGATCATGAAGAATCTTCTTCCCTCAGATCTGCTCTAGACACCATGGTGAGGCTAAACATTACGATTCCTTTTAGAGATATTCAGAATATTGCTGTCGAGCAACTTACGGGTTCAAAATTGGTTTACAGATACGAGAAGAGTTTGGACGTCTCACTCCAAAGACCCTAGACCTCAAAAGACTAAAAAAGTAAGCATAAAGTTCACTTTCTAAAGCATAATAATTGGATTCTTCTAATTGATCTGAGTATTGATCAATGTGTTTTCAGGTTGAGTTCTGGTGTCTTGTTCATTGTGTGGATGCAGTTTGAGAAGGCTGCTGTAGGGCTGCAGACGCACAGGGATCTTCAGGCCACGCTGCAGGGGCTGCAGGGCAGAACCATCAAATCCGAAACCACCAGAATTCAGGGCGTCATTGCATCCGTCTCAACTGAAGGTGCACTTACACCACACGTACATTGATTTGTTCTGTGGTCTTTCAGGTTCTTTTGTATTTACAAAAACCTTGCTCTCACCTAACGCTAGCCAAGGGCACATCTCTCCCACACACGCGCATACACTGTTCTCTGCAGGACTATTGCTGCGTCAGTACCCTACTGAGGTATTGAGTTTAACCAAAGGTCATCCGTGGCCAATTGCATAAATTACTTACATCATTTCAATTTGTTTTTTTGTTTTTTTTTTTTATTTTAAGGTTTATTTTTGGCTTTTGCTTTTACTTTGATAGGACAGTGTAGAGGAGACAGGAAGAGAAGTGGGAGAGAGAGAGGGGGTGGGATCTGGAAAAGTCCTCAAGCAGGGATTCGAACTCGGGACACCCGTAGTGCAACAGTGCTTCATGTTGGCGTGCTAGCCACAAGACTATTGGCACTGAATTTGTTACATTTTTATTATAGTTTTATTTTGTTTTTTGTATTTAGAATTTTTCACTTTTTTTTTTTTTTTTTTAAACTTAAGTTTTAGCTTTAGTTTTTTTATTTAATGTTTGTATAGTTTGTTTATATAATTTAGCTATTTTAGTACTTAATGGCTGTTAATGCAACTAGGCCCCACCAGTTTCATGTACGTTATAGCATGTACACTGTAAAAAACAATTTGTTGAGTCAACTTAAAATAATTTGTTACCTGGCTGCCTTTAATATTTTAAGTTCAGTCTACTCAAAAGTTTAGTCAACTTGAAATGTTAAGTTATACTAAGTGACAACTTGGATATTTGAGTTGATTCAAACCCAGCTTTTATCAATTTTTTTGTTTAGTCAACTTAAATATCTAAGTTGTCACTTAGTAGAACTTAACATTTCAAGTTGACTGAACTTAAAATTTTAAGGCAGCAGGGTAACAAATTATTTTAAGTTGACTCAATTTTTTTTTTACAGTGTATTATAGCTGACTTTTTATATGACATGTTTAACATATTTTATGCAATGATTTGATCTAGAACTACAAAAATTGGAATAGACCATTATTTTACACCGTTTAATTAATGTTTCTATATAATATTTGTAATATTACTTTTTGGGGAAAAAGTTTTATTTTTTTAAATTTAATAAATTAATTTGTTTTCTTTTGACCTGTTAACTGTCAAGGCTGTTTGTCAATTTTCTCTTTTTTTTCTCTATTACATGTTGTTGTAGTAATCATCCTATATTAAATATCATTCAAAAAATTTAAACACTCAAAATTTGAAAACCATTTTGAAATCAAACATTGCGTTACCATGGAAATGGACTTTAAATAATTTTATAGTGCCCCT
Organism: Labeo calbasu; assembly: GCA_019740295.1. Taxonomy (NCBI): domain Eukaryota; kingdom Metazoa; phylum Chordata; class Actinopteri; order Cypriniformes; family Cyprinidae; genus Labeo; species Labeo calbasu. The sequence continues at coordinate 8,928 of JAHKKF010523022.1, read as the reverse complement.
CCTCCTAGTGGGTGGAGTCATATGTTATATTACAATTTTTTCATACAATATTTTATATTCAGAACCTTTTCTAATCTTGACAAAACATATCGCTGGAAAGTCTCCAAGTCTCAAGATTACATATTTGGATACTATTTTGTGATATAAATAATATTGTGTCAAAGTGATAAATTTGTAACAGGGAAATGCATTTAAAAAATTCAGTTTTTGAATGTTTGAAAAGAGTTTGAGTGTCACCCAATGGCTATTTTTGGTATAGCACCTAAACTAAATCTCACAGGAGCCTTAATTTTTGTGGTATTAACTTCAAATTTGGAACATAACTTGCTTAGACATTATTTCATAGCAATTTTAGATTCCAAAATATTTTGTAAAATTTATTTTATATAAAATAAAAATATTACCCGTTTATAATTTTTGAACGGCTATTTATGTTTTTGAACAGACATCAATGAGTGTGAGACGCAAATGGTGGTGTGTGATGCTCACGCTGAGTGTGTGAATCAGTTTGGATCGTACTCCTGTCACTGTCTTTATGGTTACCGTGAGGTTCCTCATGGGCCGGGAGCCAGTATTTGTGTGGCGTCTGCTGACCCTGGTAAGAGATTGATATTCAGAAGTTTGTATTAACAGGTGTGGTAGATTTCAGACTTTTAACTTGAATTTAATATCATTTTAAAAGGATACTTTGACCAAAAATGACAATTCTGCCTTTACCTTTCTTAACTTCATTTTTGTCTCCGCTCTCTTTCTAGACTGTAGTTGGAAATCATCTCCCACAGTCCTCAGGGGCGTTTACGCTGTCGTCGGCCTACTTGTGTTGCTCATCGTGCTGTTGCTGTTGGTGGTGTTTTTACTGCATCATCGATACTATAGAGGCTCATTCCTTCCTCGCTGCCAAAAATCAAGTGCTAGCAGTGTAGTTGAAACTGCTGCCAATGACAACAATAACACTGGAAATAATGATAGCGACGGTGCAAACCCGTCCATTTTCCCCCCGCCACCTCCATCTATGAGGATGTCCAAAGACGGCCAGCGCTCTCTGGACCTGCCGTTATTACGCTTCAGCTCTCTAGTGCCTCCTGATGGATTCAGAAGTAAAATACATTCAGAGAAACACCAGTTTTGACTGTTTCACAGTGTTACTCTTGTCTGAGAGTACTGTCACTAAATGCACTGCACCTCACCGAGTGTGGGACTGGTCTTATTTGTACTAGTGAGCTATTTATTTCCTTGCTTCTTTGTTTCTTTTTTGTTAGTTCATGATTTATGGAGTTTTTTTGGTAAATAATTGACTAGTTTTTGGTCTATATTTGTATTTTTTTGTTCACTGAAGCCTTTTCACTCTTAAAAATAGAATCGAATAGAGCTCAAAAGCACTTTGTGTACTTTGTGGTTTTATCCTACTAAATGTACAGTTGAAGTCAAAAGTTTACATACACCTTGCAGAATCTGCAAAATGTTAATTTTACCAAAATAAGAGAGATCATACAAAATGGGTGTTATTTTTGAGGATATTTCACATAAAAGATGTCTATATATAGTCCACAGGGGAACATAATAGTTGAATTTATATAAATGACCCCATTTAGAAGTTTTCATGCGCTTGAATGCTGAACAGTTTAACTGTTCAGAACAAAGGTCTAATGAACAACAATCACTAAACAAAAAAAAAAAAACAGCTGTGGATCATTTAAGTAACAACACGTATTAACAATCAAGTGTATGAGAACTTGAACAGGGTCGATTTTTAAATTCATAAATTTATAAATTCAACTATTATTTTCTCTTGTGGAATATATGGTAACGTCTTTTATGTAAAATGTATTTTTCGGGTCCGTACTAAATAAAAATAACATGCATTTTGGTAAAATAATTTTCCAGATTCTGCAAGGTGTATGTAAACTTTTGACTTAAACTATGTTTGTGAAAGACAAGACTGAGTGTGTGACAGACAGAAAGAAAACAAGAAGGACTTAGGGATCCTACAGGTATGGAAAACATTGATATCATTTTTAAGATTAAAATATTTGAACAAGTCATGAAATTATGTAGCGAATATCCGCCTTATTGTTAAAGTAAGCGAGAATGTGCGAGGCTATTTAAGCTGTACAAAAACAGTCCGTTATTCTGATGGATATGTTGTAAACTGGTATTTATCATATTTTAACGTATTATTATAATTATAAACTGGTTTGTAGCATGGTTTTACCGTTTACTGTACTCTTTACCCATAGTTGCTAATGAATCGGAAGTCTGGCACATTCACAAGAAATCACTTCCGCGACACGCTGTAAATTATGTTCAGCCTTAAAATTTATTTACTTTTTGTAACTGTAATCTATAAAAAACGGCAACGTCTTGGAAATTCAAAGGCAACCGTTTTGTTTTGTTTTTTTACTTTTAGAAAGCGTACTATTTATATATTTATAACGTTAGGATCATATCGAACCTATATACCGTATAAAAAAAACCCTTACTTTATAGTGCACTCTAAAGAGTTATCAATATTAATAATTTATACTGTATATGTTTGTCAGAACAGATATATCTTTCTATGACCTACTCTAAATTAATAAAAAAAAATTGACAGTATTGTGGAACATGAAATGCATTGAGAAAGTGATTTATCACAGTGATTTAAAATCAGATTTGTCTCAGAAATGCAATCATTAGCCCTCACTTGCGCCCTCTGGCTTTATGGTTCAACCGTCGGACTCAGTGCTTCTGCGCATGCGCGACTATCCAATCATTTCCGGGCGACGGGGCTGCTAGTAAGTGTGATCCATACAGTTGCTGGACTCCAAAAGATCTTTAGCATACAATATTAAAAGCCAGAAACAGCAGCGACTCAACGTGAAGCATTATAAACGTTAGCAGCGTAACGTTAATTGCATCATCAGTTGAAATCCCGCTGTTTGTTTGTGGTTTTGATGTCCAGTGTGTTTCGCGAATAAACAACCTGTTGTGTTGTTTGTTTGATTTTCTTAAAACATCACTTTTGGGTTATGAATAAGCTATATTTATTTTCTAATTGACCGTTCTGTCTGATTTGATGGTGAACAGTGTAAATCTTATTAGAGAGAAATGACAAATAATGCTTATTCCTAGCAATGCTTGCTGTTTTCACACAGCTCAGTTGCACTGAATAAAGTCTACATTATCGATGTATGGCACTAAAACCAGTGTTCACTGCTTGCATGAGCTGTATGCAGCATGAAAAGTGTCCATGTTGTGTATGTTGTATTCCTTTTGCATGTCTCATCATGTAATTTGGACTGAAACTAATGCTGTTTGTGTTTCAGAGGATGTTGGGGTATATCTGGCAGTGTTTCTATTCCTCGTGTCTGCGCTTCTGGTTGAAATGGTTCCTCCGGCTGGTCACGGGAAGATGCGAGCTGCAGCGCATTTGTGCCCGATGCAAAGCTGGAGCGCTGAGGACTTCACAGATAGGTGATGATCACTTGTGGAGTATATTCATGTATGCTTATATATAGATTGACTTATAGGAGAACAGTTAACCCATTTGAAGTCAATTTTTGGCTGAATTGTTCATTTGCAAACCTGTCATTGTTGCTTGTCTTTCTAGAGTACTCTCTGAAGTCCTCTAAAAGCAAGGTAAGTGTGGCACACTAATTTCTGGCTGCTTCAGGACTTTCTTATCTGAGCTAAACATTAATATGGACCAGTTTCTTCACTCAACACCAATTGATCTGATTGGTAAACCTCACTCTAAAGTGTGTTTGTTTGTGTTTGATCAGGTATTGCGAGCAGCTTTATCTTTGAAGGGGAAAGATTTGGACGACCATCTGACTCAAATAATCCAGGAAAAGAGAATCAAGGAGCAAAAAGATCCTACGTAAGGCTCTCTTAAGATTGCATTAACTTTGTTTAGTAGGGAAAATAAATGTAACATTTTGCAACATTGGCATTCACATTATTAATATAGTTCATAATACAACTCAGGTTTTTTTTTACATTTATTTATTTGTTTGTTTGTTGGTTTATTTATTACATTACAATTACAATGATATCTAATTTTATTTTTTTAATAAATATTTCAGTATTTTCACTGTAATGGAATAAAGAGCATTTTTTCCAGTTAGAAAAACCATCATTTTGACTAAACTCCCTCTGTTTTTTAAACAATATATTTATTGTTTTAAACAAAATAAATTAATAATTATTACGTAAGATTAATACTGTACAAATCTAGTATCAGTGTTCCTAATTAAAATAAATATCTAAAATTGATTAAAGTAATATTAAACTTTTTACTAAATATTAAAATATTTTAGATATTTAGTTTGATATATCAAATATTTAACACATAAAATGTGATAAATGCATAAATGTAATTTAAAACACTAATAAACATTTGTGACTAATAGTGAATTGTTAAATCAACTTGTTAACTCTCTAGCACACTTTTTACAGCTGAAATTTATATTTGCTAGTAAACTTTATTTTTAGTTTTATTTTCACAGTTAATAATTTTGTAATGTATTTGAGATGTGTATGTTGTGGATATTATAAAGGTCTGAATGTAGTTTTACATGCAAAAAAAATGTTTGTTACAGGTTTAAGGTGAATCTCCGTCAATGCTTGTTACAAATCAACGGATATAACGAGCTGTTTGAGGCAGTTGAGGAATTAAGAAAACAGGTGTATGACTCTGAAAATGAGGAGCATGAGAACATGCTACTGAAGGTGATTTTTCTCATTGTTATTAGGTCTGATATCTGAGCTGAAGATGATTTTCAGTTCTGACTGGTTTGTGTTTTTCTGTCAGTTGTGGGACTTGTTAATGCCGTCAGTGAAGCTGGAAGCGAGGATCACTAAGCAGTGGGGAAACATTGGTTTCCAGGGTGATGATCCCAAGACTGATTTCAGAGGGATGGGGATGCTGGGACTCACAAACCTCCTGTAAGTTCAACTTCTCTGCTTATAAGATGATGATGTTTATTTGTTTCCTTAATGCCTTTAAGTTGAGTTTGTCTTTGTTTGCACAGTTTTTTCAGTGAGAATTACACAGACACAGCCCGGAAGGTCCTGTCGCACGCGAATCACCCCAGACTAGGGTGAGTCCTCGCTGATTTACACCATATGGGAAGACTTATTGATTCTCAGCATCTTAACTGATGAGGTCACTGACAGTTCTCCTCGTCATTTCATGCTTTGTGTCACTGCAGGTACTCATATGCCATAGTGGGCATCAATCTGACAGAGATGGCTTACAGCTTAATGAAGAGTGATGCTCTGAAGCTTAATTTCTACAACACAGTATCTGGAAAGCCCCAAATGCAGCACTTCCATCAGTTCTACTGTGAGTTAAAAAAAAAAACAAAAAAAACAAGGAAAGGGACAGGAAAAAATAAATAAATTATAAATGTTAAAAAATAGGAGAAAAAAAAAAAAATAAATATAATATAAAAATATATATATAATTTTTTTTCCTTGTTTATTTTTTTTTTACTAAAAAATAAAAAAATGTNTACAGCTTAATGAAGAGTGATGCTCTGAAGCTTAATTTCTACAACACAGTATCTGGAAAGCCCCAAATGCAGCACTTCCATCAGTTCTACTGTGAGTTTAAAAAAAAAAAAAAAAAAAAAAACAAGGAAAGGGACAGGAAGAAATAAATAAATTATAAATGTTAAAAAATAGGAGATATAATTTTTTTTTCCTTGTTTATTTTTTTTTTTTTACTGAAAAATAAAAAAATGTTCAGTAGTGTATGTATATGGTTATATATATTATGGTTATATATGGTTATATAATTTTTTATTATTATTTTTTTTTAATACATATACATATCAAGAGCAGTGAGTCTCACAAAACCTGTGAAGATCATGGTCTGATCATATTAAATTCCAAAATAAATAAATAAAAATAAAATAAAAATTACATTTAGATTAAGGAAAATGAAGGGTAAGTTTAGGACGATGCAGATTTTTAACCCGTTTTTTTTTTTTTTTAGTTCCCCTTATTTCTAATGTGGAAAAAACAATTCTATATTACTACTAATAATATATTATTAATATAACAGAAATCCATTAAAATTTTAGTAAATTAATTTATATTATATTTATTTATTTTATTATATATTAATAATAATTATATATATAATTAATATATTATTCATATAATATTTTTGTTAGTTTTATTGTATTATTATTCAAATATTGTAAAATTAAATGTTGACTTAATACTAATATATGTTTATAAAATGTAAAGAATTTACGTGAAAATAATAGAAAGTATAAAATGTGATTTTTATTTTTTATTTTTAGTATGTATATTGCTGATTTCAGATTTTTTTTTTCTGTATATTACAGTAGGTAACACTTTACAGTAAGGTTCATTAGTTAACTGCATTAGTTAACATAAACTAAGAATGAACAATATTTCTATAGCACTTAATGTTAATTTTATAATTTTATATAACTAAAATCACAAGTTGTGTTTGTTAACATTAGTGCACTGTAAACTAACATGAACTAACAAAAACAACTATATTTTTATTAACTAACAGATGAGTAAATTGTGTATTTGCTCATTGTTCATTCGTGTTAGCTAACACATTAACTAATGTTAACAAATGACACATTATTGTAAAGTGTTACTCAGTAAATATTATGTTTAAAGTTCTTAGAGTAGGCTTACTTTTATGTAAAATGTAATATTTTTTATTCTTGAAGATTCACTCACTCATGTGTTTCTTGTTGGCAGGTTACCTGGCGTATGAGTTCGATAAGTTCTGGCTGGAAGAGGAGCCGGAGAGCATCATGGAGTTCAATCGCTACAGGGAGAAGTTTCACGACAAGGTCAAAGGTCAACTTCTGATGCCGGAGGTGGCGCTTCTCATGAGTGTGGACCAGAAGAAGTGATTTCAGCATCATTTTACAGACAAAAGGAAACGGGAAACATTTGATTTTCTTTTATTTTTCCGTTGATTTCATGATAGTTTTTAGTTGGGAAATGTACATCGTGCATGAAACTTTATTTGATTATTTAATAATTAAACAACTGTACATCAAGAGTACATAGCTGGTTGTTTAGCTACATTGACCTGGTCAGGGAACAGACTTACACTAAGTATTACTAATAATACTTTCAAAGTGATGTTTTAAACTCCAATGAGTAGATTGGAATTCCCTTCACACTTGAACGTTTCGGTCGTGGTCACGTGACTCCTGCTTCTTCATGTTCACCCATCTCAGGAAGCTGACTTTTGTTCTCAAGATGTTAGGAAGTTGTTTTCTCTTCAACCTCTTTGCATGTTAAAGCGTGTTTAAGTTATATTAAACCCCACACCCGTCATCGTCTGCACAATTCTTTGATGTGGCCTATAACCAGTATTTAATATCGAATCTGTTCTGTGAATATTGTTATTCAGACCTCAACTCAATTCCAAAGTACAGCATTTGTATGCACAAACGTCGATGTGACACTGTGTCGTTGTCTTATTTATAAACGGTGTTTGGTTTTGAAGATGTAACTTTTTATTCCTGATGACCCGATTAATTTTATAGTGCTGGATTCATACCTAATGTTGAAGAATAAAATTAGTGACTGAATATTCAAATACAGCGTTTGCTTCTTTTCATTAGAGGTTTGGCAATAACAATGAGATATTTGAAGAATTATAATATTTAGGTAACGCCTTACAATAAGGTTCATTAGTTAACATGAACTAAGAATGAACAATACTTCTACAGCATTTATTAATCTTAATGTTAATTTCAGCATTTGCTAATGCATTAGTAAAATCTTGTTACATTTATGAATGCACTGTCAACTAACAATGAACGACTATTTTTCATTAACGAAGATTAATAAATAGACACCTTATTGTGAAGTGTTACCAATATTTATTTTATGGTAACACTTTACAATAAGGTTTCATTAGTTAACTACTTAACATGAACTAAGAATGGACAATACTTCTACAGTGTTTATTAATCTTAGTTAATTTCTATATTATTTATTAAAATCAAAAGTTGTTTAGTTAATGCACTGTCAACTAACATGAACAATGAACAACTGTATTTTTATTAACTGACATGATAACGTTACAGTAACGTTCATTAGTTAACATTAAGTAGTTAACGTGAACTAAGAATGAACAATGTTTCTACAGCATTTATTCATCTTAGTTAATTTCAACATTTACTAATGCATTTTTAAAATCAAAACTTGTGCTTGTTAAAATGAGTTAATGCACTGTGAATTAACATGAACTAACAATGAATGGCTGTTTTTCATAAACTAACATTAAAAAAGATGAACAAATACTGTAATAAATGCATTGCTCATTGTTCATTCATGTTAGTTAATACATTAACGTTAACTAATGCAAACATGTAAAGTGTTACCACTAACGTTAACAAAGATTAATAAATATTGCAAGCAATGCTCATGTTTATTGTTCATGTTAGTTAATACGTTAACTAATGACGCCTTATTTTAAAGTGTTACCATTTTTATTTATTAAAATAACATCTTATTTGAAGTGGGTAATTCATATTTTGAGATTTTAGGTTGAATTTTCATGAACATATGAATATGTTTTCTGTCTTATAATTGCTCAACACTTATTTTTATTTATTTTTTTTTCATCTTTTTGCCTTAACTAAATTTTATCATTTTGTGATTATGAAATTTTAAAAATATATATTCCTTGTAGTTCTTTGTGAAAAATGCTCATAAACCTGCATGCATAGTACCAAGAATGTTTTTGTATGTGTGTGTTATTAACGCATGTAATGCACAATGGCAAAATGTTTTACCAAGTAATTACTTTGTGCTTTTTCCTTAAATTTACATTTGCATCATTGTCCTTTGACTAGAGATGCATATGTTTTTTGATATCACTTGTATTTCACATAAAGAACCACAACTTAACATGGTCATCAAATCTGCATG
>JAHKKF010523021.1:15515-29432 GCA_019740295.1 Labeo calbasu | reverse complement strand
ATTTAATACTGTAACGCTGCATGACACAATCTGTATTGTTAAAAGCGCTGATTTTGACTTGGTTTTATACAACAATTTAATAAACAAGTAGTTCATATTGAGTAACTTACATTTTAGACATAATATTTCTAGACATGTCCTAAATTTTGCCTCCACCTACAGAATTTATTCCCATTCACACCAAGAAGACAACTATTGCAATTAGTGTTGCAAAGGGGAAGAAAATTTCCAGTAAATTTCCAGAAGTTTAAAAAAAATCAGGAAAATTTCAGAAATTTACTGGAAATTTTTCTCTCCTTTGCAACCCTAATTCTACTATGTTAGCAGGTGGATTTTTTTAAATTGATTAACTGGTAAAAATCTAACAAGAAAATTCTTATAGAGTTAAAAAGATTATCAAAATGTTTCAGTTTATCATCCTTGGTGCGCATCGGTTTGAACACTATAGGTCTGAGCAAAACAAATTAGTGTTGGTTTGTTCTTTAATGAATCAGGGTTTTAGGAATAATCCATTAAATGAAAAATTTAATCATTTATTCATAACAACACAGTCAATTTTTATCACGTACTGTTATATCGATGTATCCTGCATAAAGTGTTCTCATCAACAAATGTTTGATTATCATCATGATGCAGCTATTCTCTCTTGCCTTTTCATTATTAGTGACAAAATCAAAAAAACTAAACAGCAGGGGGTTTATAATGGGCCCGACCTTTCTTTGGCTTGAGTGGAGCTCCAGGTTTCAGTCTGGCTTTGGGGAAAAGTGAGAGGTACGTCATCACCGACTGCTCATCCACAGCTGGATCAAGAATCTCCTCTGGGGCTATGAGCTTGATTAAGTTAATCATAAAAAATAATTACAACTTGACAGATGAGGAAAACAATCACTGAGGGTGCTATCAAAATGCAAGATAACTAGCCAGTCTATTCTGGTTGAACTCACTTGGGGAATTCCAAGCCAGTCGTCTGCCTGTTGCATGGCTTCTTTAGTGTTGTTCACCCGATGCACCGTGTCCCAGCTCTCCCAGTCAGGACACAACCCTGCACAAACCAGAACAATCATTTCGTAAGTTTAAAAACCTCTGCCAAAAGGCATTTTGTTTTTTCAACACATGAAAAAGAAAGAAATAACATGATCATGGGAGGTTTACCTGGTGCCAGTCCATCCACTAATGCACCAAGGGCTTTGCCATCCTGCCAGTCCTGGCTGAAGTTAGTGATCGGCAGCTCAGGGACTTTGTTTTGGATCCATCCCAGAAGCCGCATCTCTGGAGTCAGTTTGGAGACAGAATCGTTTGCCTCATCCTCCCACACTGGGGTGGAGATGGAGTAATGCTGTATCAGGGTCCACACTAGACCAAGGATCAGCTTCAAGTTCCCGTCAACTATGGCCTTACTGTCTGTGTGGAGACAATGAAGGTGTGTCTGTTTATTCTTTCAGTTTGGAGACATTCTCTTGGTAACACAATTATTTATAATACACCAAATGCTTTTTTGTCATTGAACTATTACATCCAAACAAGAGCGCTCAGTTGAGAACATTGTTTTGGTCTAGGATACAGCTCATGGACTGAAGTGCTGTCATCAGTTTGACACTAGGAAACTTTGACCCAAAGCCTACCCTCCCTAATTAGGAAAGGGGCCACAGGAATTTATATGAAAAACATGTGGAACCAGCAATTCAGTTCATTATCTATGAAGACTGAGCTCAACACCTGATCATGTCTTTTTGGAGAAACGCTAAAGCTTTTCAGACAACAGGCGCAGTTTACGTATTGACTTTGCGGCTGATAAACGATTAATTAATATATATGTTTTGAATTAGCTTTTATTTTTATATTATCACTTTTCAATTTCATTTTAGTTTATCTTAGTAATTTGTCACTTAATTAAATGTAATATTTTGCTTTATTTTTATTTCAGCTTTATTTTCAGTCATTTTGGTACTTAAACTTATTCTATTTTAGTCAGTTGCCAAGCAAGCATTTATGATTTTTGAATTTTTCTATTGAATATTTATATTTTATTTCAGCTTAATTTCAATTAACAAAAACATTTTTAATTGTTTTAGTTAACAATAATAACCTTGGCAATCACATCATAATTGTCTGCGCAAATGAAAACATTTTAAGTGAATGTTTTAAGCAAAACCTGATGTTCACCCATTTGCCATAATAACCATGGTTGCTGTCAGCCAGAAACATTTTTAACACCATACAGACAATTATACTTACCATTTTGTCTAATTAGTATAATTAGAGGTGAATTATGGCTTGTTCATTCTAATTACATGCTTTTATTTTAAGGAGAGTATGAACATGGATTAATTTTAATGTTAACCCTGTTTATTTGTGTAGTAAGCACTCTGACAATTCTTTTTTTTGTATTATTTACTCAATATATTTACCAAAAAAAAAAAAAGGCACAGTGTCTATGGTGTTACTATGAAAGCCCATTTCCTCTACTGAATAAAAAATTTAAAAAAAAGGTAATTTGCAACTTTTTCTCTCACAGTTCTGACATTTCTTCTCGCAATCGTGAGTTTACATATCGCAATTCTGACTTTTATTCTCAGAATTGCATGATATAATCTTGCACTTCTGACTTTCTCTCAGAAATGTGATATTGTGTGTTCTTTTTTCCCAGAATTGCAAGTTTATCCTGCATTTGTGACTTTTTCTCAGAATTGTGAGATATAAACTCACAAGTCTGAGAACATTTCAGTCTTTTTTTCCCATCAAAATTGGAATTTATAACTCGCAACTGCAAGTTTAAATCTCACACTTCTGAGAAAAAAAAAAAGTCCAAATCGGAGATATAAACTCGCAATTTATATCTTTATAATTTATATATATTATATATATTTATACCTTTTAATGTCACAATTTTGACTTTATTTCTTACAATGGTGAGTTTATATTACAATTCTGAGAAAAAAAGTCAGAATAGCAAGTTTGTATCACACAATTGTGAGAAAAAAGTCCGCATTGTGAGAGATAAACTTGCAATTGTGAGAAAAAGTCTGAATTGAGAAATACAAGCTCACGTTTGCGAGAAAAGTCAGCGAGTTTTTAATCTCACAGTTCTGACTTTATTTCTTGCAATTGCAAGTTTATATTACAAGTCTGAGGAAAAAGTCAGAATTGTGAATATTCTGAGAAAAAAAAAAATCTGAATTTTGAGAAAAAAACTCCCAATTGTGAGAAAAAAATCTGAATTGCGAGATACAAACTCACATGTATGAGAAAAAAGTCAGAATTGGGAGTTTTTATACCACAATTCTGATTTCATTTCTCGGAATTGTAAGTTTGTATCACGCAATTGTGAAAAAAGTCAGAATTGTGAGATACAAACTCGCATGTGTGAAAGTAAAAGTCAAAATTGCAAGTTTTTATCTCACAATTCTGACTTAATTTCTCGCAATTGCGAGTTTGTATCACACATTAATGTGAAAAAAGTCAGAATTGTGAGATATATATTCGCAATTGTGAAAAGTCAGAATTGAGAAATACAAGCTCATATATTTGTGAGAAAAAAAATCAGAATTACAACTTTTCATCTCACAATTCGGACTTCGTATGACAATTGTGAGAAAAAAAAGTCAGAACTGTAAAATAAAACCTCACAATAACCTTTTTAAAAAAATGTTATTCAGTGGAGGAAATGGGTTCCTATAGGTTTCACTTATTTAGAACTTTGAAAACGTACATATTTTTGTACACCTAACTTTAAAACACTAGACTGCTTCCTCGTGAACTGTAAAAACACTCAGAAACATGATCTTTAAAATGCTGAGCTCCTCTTGAAAGAGTTTAGGCAGGTTGCAACTCACCTATAGACACCAGCTTGACTTTTTCATGATCCAAAAACTCCAGAGCCACCGAAACATTGTCTAGCTTGAGCTGTCTAAAGGTGGGTCGCGTGTGGTACTTTCTAAACATCCTCTTATGGCTCAGGACCTCCAGTAGTGAGATAAGGATGAGGCCGTCACTCAAATCGACCTTAAGATCGCCGATCTGCATCTCTACAGACTTCAGGTGTTCGTTGCACCAGCGCGTGAAGGTGTTCTTCTGTATCTTTTTCCACGGTGCATCATCTGCCAGGTTGATTGCGGCTGCGGTAACACTATCTTTAAAGTCACCCATCGTTCTCTCTGATCAGTGTGGAGTCCAAAACCTTTTATACCGAACTCAGAACTGCAATCTGAGAGCTGTGAAGCATGAAGCTTTCATGTAGCTTAGCTGGTGGTGGGAGTGCCCTACAACCCCCAATTCTGGCCCATAATTATGATCATACAGTGCCTCTGAGGGCTGTTTTTACTCTGACATGAACTGTGTCATCACGCCGCAACCCCACATCGTGCAAAGGAATAATAAAAACAGATTGTAGTTACATCAGTGCTTGAAGAATGTATTTACTAGGAAGACGGGGTCAGAAACAGGATCCTCAGGCCTGGGGAATTCAGCTAATTCCCACCTGCAGCCAGATGAAGGTCTGACATCACTGTTGCTGATAACCTTATCGCTGGTGACGTTACTCTTCATTTACTGCAGAATAAACTGAGCGTATTATAGCCAGAGCTCTTTTAGTCGGGGCACGTCCTCGTATTTCCCATGCGGTGTCAAGGAGGGATGACTCATTGGGGCGGACGTGGAAGCATGGGCCTTTGGCTGCAGGTTTATGACAAACTTAGTTATGGGGCCATCGATTCGCAGGGGCGCATTTATGTGCCCAGAATTTGTTTTTGTTTTAATTAATGTATACTGGCAGTCTTAATACTTTACAAGGTTATTAGGCCTTGGTATTGATTTCCCAAATTGATTTGATTCACAAGCTCTTGATTTGATTCATTTCAGACTACATTGGTCTCTTGTATGTTTTTGATTCACTAAAAAGAATCGGTTCATAAGAGTCATTTGTTGTAAGAATCAAGGATAACCACTATTGGTGATGGGAAGTTCGGATCATTTTACCGACTCTGACTTTTGAGAATTGATTAGTTCATCTCTCGAGTCTTCGGGTTTGAGTCGTTCGTTCATCACGTGACAGCCCCATAAGGTGAACGATTCCAATGATTCCAAAAACCCGAAGACTCAAAACAGGTGAACTAATTCCAGTACAGAACCTAATAGGATGTTGTGCATGCACGACTGAACAATTCACTCCCTGAGACGACTTGTTCGTCCCGAGTCACATTAAAGATTCGTTCAAAATGAACGAATCGTTCAAGAACGACCCATCACTAACCACTAGTCACTCAAAGTCTGCAGTTTTCCTCCGAGTTTTTGTTTAGTCCATGGCCCACTGCTCTGTACATTTTGTGCATCTCCCTCATTTAACTCACCTGATTCAGATCATCAGCTCGTTAGGCTAAACCTATTGGTTTAAAGCAATCTCTCTATCTCACTATTTCAACAGAGGGGAAAACCACAGGGGAAAGAAAAACAAACACACAATTTGGGAATTTCTGATTCACTAAAAAGAACCAGCTCACTTTTGTCTCAAGACTCAAATGGACATTTGCTGCACTCTGAATTTTTTTGATTCAGTTAAAAAGACCCAGTTCATTAAGAGTCATTTGTTGTAAGAATCAAGGGCAACACTGGTCACAAATGTGCTGCCAAATCTGTGATTTTCCAGGAGGTTTGTTTTTTTTTTTAGTTCATGGTTTAAAGCGATCTCTCTATCTCAAAATTTCAAAGGAGGGGACCCCAAACAGAGGTGAAAACCACAGAAAAAAAAAACTTGATTTGGCAAGTTTTCAATAGCAATTGGACTAGTTTTATGTTGCAGACCTGGCAACCCTACATTGTATATTTTTGATGCACTAAAAAGAACCAGCTCACTTGGTCTCAAGACTCAGACTAACATTTGCTGTGCTCTGTTTTTTGATTTGCTGCGTTCATAAGAATCATTTGTTGGAAAAATCAAGCCTAAAACTAGTCACACTTAGTGCTGCCAAGTCTGCAGTTTTGCAGTGTTTTTTTTTTTTTTTTTTAAGTCTGCGGTATAAAGCGATCTCTCTATCTCTCCATTTCAAAGCAGGGGACTCCCGACTTAGGGGAAAACCACAGAAAAAAAAGATTGGGCTAGTTTTCACTGGCACTTTGGCAGTTTTTGTTTAGCAGACCTGGCAACCCTGGTTACACTGTATGTTTATGATTCACTAAAAAGAACCCATTCATAAGAGTCTAAAGAATCGGACTAACAAGAATCAGTCATAATTTACATTCTGTACATCTGTTTGTAAATCAAACTACAGTGGTCAAATTGTATACTGCAAGGACAACTGAAGAAAAACATTAGTTCACTCCTGAATTAATTTCCTGATAATTTACTTACCCTCATGTCATCCTAAATGTTCATATCTTTCTTTCTTCAAAAAGAAATGATTTTTGAGAAAACATTTCAGTTTTTTTCTTCATATAGTGAACTTCAATGGGTTGAAGGGTTGAAGGTCCAAATTGCAGTTTCATTGCAGCTTTAAAGAGCTCTATACAATCCCAGTCGAGAAATAAGGGTCTTATCTAGCAAAATGATCAGTTTTTTAAAAAGTTAAACATTTGATATACTTTTTAACCACAAATGCTCATCTTGCACTAGCTTGACCTCACACATTACAGTCACGTTGGAAAGGTCACACGTGGTTAGTACTTTGGTTTATTTTCTCCTCCAACTTCAAAGTCATCTGACATCATTGTTTTACCTTTTTTTGTAAAGCTAGTGCAAGACTTGCATTTGTGGTTAAAAAGTATGTAAAATGTCTTTTTTTTTTTTTAAGAAAACAACCGATCATTTCACTAGATTTTTTTCACTAGACTCTTATTCCTCGGCTGGGATTGTTTAGAGCCCTTTAAAGCTGCACTGAAGCTGCAATTTGGACCTACAACCCGTTGGGCACCATTGAAGTCCACTATATGGAGAAAAATCCTGGAATGTTTTCTTAAAAAACTTAATTTCTTTTCAGCTGAAGAAAGAAAGACATGAACATCCTGGGTGGATAGGTGAGTAAATTATCAGAAAATTGTAATTCCGGAGTAAACTAATTCTTTAAACAATATATTGCAAAGTGATCGAAATACAGTTCTGCTGATATGCATAAATAAGTGTATAAAAATTAAACGGGGACTTAATAGGGTTGAACTCCACTTTTGCTTATTTATTGTAATTATCATATTTGTTATATCAGGTAGTTTTTCCTTATATCTCTGTACAAGTAATAAACATAATAAATCATAAACACTCTATTATAGGTCTCTTTAGGACACATTAACGCTCTAATGTCCCAAGTGAACAGTGATTATTATCATCATCATCATCATCATCATCATCATCATCATTAATATGTCAAATCCTTATCACAATAAAGTACAGTGCATAGACTAATCACTAATGGCTTTGTATAAGGTGCAAGGACACAAACACGTTATATGGCAGATTTAGCCACAGAAAACTTAATGGACCTCAATGGTCTTGAATGTGTTATTGCAGTGGGCTTTGCAACTCTGAATCAGTTCTCATGGACGTGTCCATTCAGGGAGGTATAAAGGTTTATCTAAGGTTAAGTTATATAAGGCAATTCACTAAGTGTTTGTTTGGCAAAGCAACGGTGTTCGATAAAATACCTGTTATTAGTCAGATACTTCAAAATGCTATGCATACAGAATCTCTACTTAAAAAAAATGATATATGGTGCAAATGAAAGAAAGTTGTGACATTATTATTCTAAGTCCTTCAATGCTTGAGTAAGAAGTTGCATTT
The DNA here is from genome assembly GCA_019740295.1 of Labeo calbasu. Classification (NCBI taxonomy): domain Eukaryota; kingdom Metazoa; phylum Chordata; class Actinopteri; order Cypriniformes; family Cyprinidae; genus Labeo; species Labeo calbasu. The sequence continues at coordinate 21,670 of JAHKKF010523021.1, read as the reverse complement.
AACACTTGTTACTCAAACTATCACCACACAGACTAAAAGGACACAAATGTCAACACGTTTGAGAAACATTTACTAGGTATGCATGTCACGGTGCGTTTGTTTGTTACTGGTTCGTCACGTTGTTCATTTTGAGGTCTTGGTAAGCAAATACCCCGTCACGGCGATGGTTACAGCAGCGACAGGCATCCACCGGATCCATTTCCCCTGCAAGAACAAACACACAGATGACATCATCTGTAGTACCGCATCACCTATCAGAACACGTTTACAATCAAAGGATGCACATGAGCCGAGACGGAGACATGAAAGCCACAAGGACAGGGCACGGAGAAGCTGAGGTCAGGACACACAAGACGAGGATGGCGGAGGATGTACGGTGGAGGACAAAGAGAGCCGGGATGCCTCAGAGCTACGCTGGAAAACTACAACCTACAAAATGGAGTTGATTGGTTAGAGACACTTGTTAGTGTGCGTCTTATAATACAAAAGCGGACCTGCAGTAGGGAAACAGAAACATTTTGCAGACGACCGGACAGTATTTGGTAGCTTAAGCTGAGAGAATTGTTTAGTGGTCATGCATAGCCCTGAGGATGATGGATGCTTAAGCAGAGGAATGAGACGAGACAGGAGCACTGTGTACCTTTCTACCACAATGGGCCCAAGCACCAATACAGCAAAGCCAGGACAAGGCCGATGGCTACGGCTAGGATGGGCTGCAATAAAGACAGCTAAAGGAGGGAAGGGAGGGATATTACTGAATGAGTGGCTTGTGTTTATGTGCACTATTATTGGATTGGTGAATTTAACTGTCATCAAGATAAGGAAATCAAAAGGTGAAGTGTGTAATTGTTTTATTGTTAAAACTCTTCCCCTTTTCCAGGTTAATGTGCAGAGACAACACAGATGTTGAACGTTTCCATGGATAATTTATTTTTAAAATATAATAAAATAAAATAAAATAAAAATATATATATATAAATACCCTTAAGTAATTTATTTTTAAAATAAAATAAAAAAATAAAATAAATACTAGTTATAAATCTAGGGTGTTTCCCTTAGATAATTTATTTATAAAATAAAATAAAAAAAAAATAAAATAAAATAAAATAAAAAAATACTAGCAATAAATCTAGGATGTTTCCCTTGGATTTAAAAAAATAAATAAATAATAATAATAATAATAATAATATAAATATTTATACATATATACAATATATATTTCTATACATGAAACTGACAGAAAAATATTAAATGAAATATTAAACCTTCCTGGTTTTTGTTTTGGTGACATAGTAAGTCCACATGTATTTTCTGTTGTCACATGGAATTGTGGGGAGGATTTATTGTATTTGGGGAAACCTGTTTGGAAACAGTCTGCAATTCAGTTTGGTGTCATTGTTGGCCACAGAAATTACACACATCACCTTCAGGCTATACAAAATGTTTAAACAAACTGTCAGAAGTGCATTGTCAAACAAATGATGTTATGATTTTCAGCGTTGATTTCAAGGGCAAAACAACAACGCAATATGTGCACTTTCCTCTTGAACTGTCCCTATTGTCAGTGCCCCTGTTGTTGAACATCAGCATTACGTGGATTGAACACTCACATGGTTTTCTTTGTCCTGCAGAAGCCTCAGGCGCTCTTGGCTCTGCTGCAGCTCCAAAGTGAAGGAGCGTTTCTCCTCCTCTGCATTCTCATACTTCTCCCTGAGGCCTGACAGCTCTGCCTGGATCTCCTCATACTAAGAGCAAAAAAGAGAAAGAGAGAGTTAGGAATCACAAGGAGCAATGAGCCTAGTCAATAACACACACACACACACACACACACTCTCTGTATCCAGGGGCCAGGTCCTTTTTTAGGAGCAGAACTCTTTTGTGACATGCCTGCTAATGAGTCTCAGCTCTACTTTCTTTCTTTCTCAACTACGATGGGAATAACCTCTTTCTGCAGTTCTTTGATCCTGCTATTGCTTTGCTCCAGCTGGCTGGTGGCTTTCTGGTGTTCCTCCTGCAGGACGCTCAGCCGTTTCTCCAGGTCCACCTGCGTCTTCTCCAGGGTCTTGACCGTGTTGCTCAGGCTTGTGTTCTGTTTCTTGGAACTGTTGGCAAATTCCAGAGAGATTGCATCATCATTACATGCACTCTTCTCTTATTTAACTCTTTCCTCACCAAACACAGAATTTTCCAGATTTTCATGTTTTCACTGTTATATGCTAGGGGCGCTATTATCTTCTGAATGAGTCCAGAATCTCCCGATCAAAAACATAGGTGAGGAAGATGCAGAACGAACAATCTCATATGTAAGCAGATGCATTTGAAAAATTATGCGATCATCAACAATAAACAGCATCTGAATGAAAACTGCCTAATGTTACCGAGTGAAATGTCAATCCAGGAAGTGGTAAAGGACTGTGAAGCTTTGGGAGCGCTGATGGAAGCGATCTACTGAATCTATGCTTTGGTCAACATACTGAATATGATCCAGATGTAGTATCTGATAAAAATGCTATTTTTTCAGCTTTTTGTTCAAAATTTGTTTTTTAATTAAAATTATCTACATTCAAGTGTTGATGAAAAATGATTGCTTGAAGCTAGAATAAAACTGTTTTTTTTGGTTTAAAAGTAGCGGCTCTGTTCTTTATTTCGATGAATTGCATGTTCCTTTTTAAAAGGAAAAAAATTATCTTAAAAGAAAGAGATACAGGGAACCCTGCCAGTTTGTGCACTACCGTAAAAGGTTAAAATTAGTCTAAATACAATTGCCGTTTATTTTTAGATATAATAATCAAAACTTAAAAACTGGACTTCATACAAACATTTAAATTGCACGTAAGGTTGTTTTTTAAATCAAGTTTTAATGACATGAGTGTGTTTTTACTCCACTTAAAATACAAACATTTTGTTTTCATGACCGAATTATCCAGCACAAGTCTCTAAAGCGGTCTAACACATTAAAGAGCATCAAAACAACATTTGTTTGACTTTTATGGTACAACTGATAGAATTTGAAAGCTGAGAGTATGTTTCACATTTAAAGTAGCATAGTACAATGCTTAATGAGATTATTGGCGACCTATTATGCCCCTTTTTACAAGGTGTAATATAAGTCTCAGATGTTCCCAGAATGTGTCTGTGAAGTTTCAGCTCTAAATACCCCACAGATCATTTTTAAAATTTTGAAAATGCCTATTTTGAGTGGAAGCAGAACACACTGTTTTCACGCATGTCTCTTTAAATGCAAATGAACTGCTGCGTCCCGCCCCCTTTTCCAGAATAGGACTATGCCTTTACAGCTCGTACCTCAGATACTCTGATAAAAAAACATCTGTTTGGTTTTGATTATTATGTCTATCGTGTTGAAATCATGCATGTTATAGCCATACTAGTTTAAAATTCTGATATACGGTTTTCTAAGACGAGGAAGAAGGGTCTTATCTAGCGAACGTTCGGTCATTTTTTTTCAAAAAAAAAAAAACGTTAAGCACAAAAGCTCATGCTAACGATTTAAAGCGTTCAAGATGCACATGATTGCGGTCTGGCAGTGCGTTCCAAGAGCGGTGCGTCTGCAGCAGTGTAGAGAACGTTTCAGCACGAAGTCTGTGCTGCGCTCACAGAATTAAAGTGACAGCGCATTGTTTGCAGTAAATATGCTGAAAAAGTATTTTCAATAACAATGTTTGGATTCAAAATCAAAATAATGGATAAATGTGTTTGTGGAAATCAGACTTTTGCTGTGTGTAAGCTATTGTGCAATGATTGCACAATTCTAAAAACAAAAATGCACTGCATGATCAAACATTTATGTGAGAATAATATATATAGATTTAAAAAAAAAAAAAAAAAAAAAGCTGCCCTCCACCCCTCAAATTAAAAAACTCCACTCTCTCTCAAAAAATAAATAAATAAATAAATCTCTATAAATAATTGTACATGATTAATAGGAGGCTTTAAAAAGATCGGTATCGGTGATCGGACCGGCAGATACAGCTTCCTGTGATCAGTAATCGGCCTCAAAAATCCTGATCGGAACACCTCTAACAAAAACAGTCAGTTATGGCTATGAAGATAAACAGTTGGGAAAGAGGTTGCATGTTTATATTAGATATGTGTGGCAGCAGTGTAATATACAGTCAATAAATCAATAAATCCACTGCTCTCATCTTCTCTGAGGCTCGGACTTTAATTGGCGTTCTGTGCTCTTCTGTGTAGCCAACAGAATAGTTAGCATGCTTTGCTTGAACTTTCACCATGGAGTTAGAACTGGTACACCATTGTCGCTTGCGAAAACATAAGGGTGGCGCCGTGGGTGGAAACGTGCAGATTAAGAGGCGGTAATATTATAATAAAATCCCTTTACCACGTCACAGGGGAAGCTAAATCTGAGTGGCTCGTTTTTTTTCACATGCTTGCAAAAAAAGGCTTACCAAAATAAAGTTACTGGGTTGTCCTTTTTACGTTTTCTGGGTTGGTAAATGCACCGGGGACCCGGTTATAGCACTTAAACACGGAAAAAGTCCCCTATAAATACTTTTTTCTATCCCATTTTAATATCTAATGATAAGTGAGCCTATATGAATAATTCACCCAGAAATAAATATTCTGACGTTCCTAACTTATCCTCATGTTGTTCCTAACCTGCATGTTTTTTCCACACGCTAAAAAAAAATTATAATGTTTTCAAACTCCCCAATAAACAAAAAAGAACCATCAAAGCACTAAAGAAGTAGTCCATATGAACTCCAAAAATGATGGGGTTAATGACATGCTGTTAACCCTAAGACATGTCACACAACAATCTGAGGGTATATAAAGACAGTAAATAAAGACAGAATTATCATTTTTGGGTGAACTATCCCTATAATTTCCCTAAGAAGTTTTAAACATTGTGGTTAAACATTAAAAATTGGTGTCTTTGAACATGTCTGACATGACAACACTGACTCAATAGCAAGAGTTTAGGGTGGGAATCTGTTTGAAGAGTCCATTTTAAAACAGTTTGCAATTACATTTGGTGCTTTTAGCGGCACGGAAATGACACACTTCACCTTCAAAGAACACTCTTTAAAATAAAATGCTTCACGATGCCATAGAAGAACGTTTTTTTGTCTAAATGGTTCCATAAAGAGCCTTTTAACATCTGAAGAACCTTTCTGTTTCACAAAAGGTTCTTTGCGGTGAAAGAAGGTTCTTCAGAATATAAAAAGGTAAGAAAGAGATGGTTCTTTAAAGAACCTTTGACTGAATGGTTCTTTGTAGAACCAAAAATGGTTCTTCTATGGCATGTGAAGAACCTTTAAAAGCACCTTTATTTTTAAGAGTGTAACTGCATATTATACAGACCTGTCCAGCTCTTTCTCCAGCTGCTGTTGTTTCTTCAGTAGCTGTTCTTTCTCTGAGCGCAGGGTGCTGCTCTCACTCTGCAGGCTGATCTTCTCTTTCTGCTGTTTATCAGCCAGCTGCTCTCTCTCTGACCTCAGAGACGCACACTCCCTCCTCAGGCTCTCACAGTCCTTCTGCAGCCGCTCCAGCTCGCTCGCTGCACCACACACACACACACAATTAAAAAAAACCCCAAAGACAAGCACACAAATGCACAGATATAGCACATGTGCGCGCACACACACACACATACACTGACTCACGACGCTACTCTGTTACATAACGATGGAAGTGATGTGAGAAATGTGAGTCATCTTCTGAATATCTGTCGGATTACTGCAAACACTGCTCTGACTGTTGTTAGATGAACCTAGGGCTTGATTTGTAACCTCCACAAACACATTATATCATTTGTCAGTTTCTGAGAAGGGAGGATAAATTCCCCAAAGAGATTATGAATATGGAGAAGACATAAAAAGAGCCATAATTTAATTGAGACAAAAGATCGAATTTTTGCCTGATGAGATTATAGTTAAGTTTTTTTTTATTTTTATTAATTTGTTTCAGTAAAATCTTAAAACCCTAATCCTGAAATTGTACTTATTTTCAAAGGAAATAATTTGTATCCTGATAAAATGAACACTTTCAGCATTGTACAACCATGTTTACATTATTATTATTATTATTATTATTATTATTATTATTATTATTATTAATCACAATTAATAGCATCCAAAATAAGTTTTTGTTTACATAATATACAATATGTGTGT